>PXOD01000156.1:0-62560 GCA_003012165.1 Paramyrothecium roridum
GTTGTATCACAATATACGCCAAGCAATGCCGAACCGAACGCCATCTTCCCAAACAGAACAACCTTCATGTACACCTTACGTGTGTCGTTCTCTTGCCTGTGCAAACTGCTCCTCCTGAAGCCGCGCGAGCTCCTCCATAGACATCCCCGCTATTAGCAAACTTGTCTGCCTTCTTCTCGCGGCCCTGATTGCTGTCAGTCTCATGCCACTGCGGCGAGCTGTTGGGGGGGGTGGGGGGGGGGGGGGGGGAAGGTATAAAAAAAACAATACCTTTTGGACTTCCTTGTGCTCCGCAGCTGCCTCCAGAACAGCGGGTACGTAATCTGAGAAGCCAAGCTGCTCAAGGGCTTTGGTGATGTGATCGCATGCGATGGTCTTCTTGGCTTCTTTTTCCGAGATTTCATTGGCCTCAGATGAGATGAGGGTGATAAACTCAACGCAGCATTCGATCAACAAATCTCTAGCTTCTTTGGCGAAGGCTACGCCAGCCGAGGGTGGCAAGATCTCAGTCACGATCTTCTGGACGGTCGCTAAGATAGGTGAGCGTCACTCTCGACAAGACGGAGTCACAGATGCGCGCAGGCGCGGCACTGAATGGAATCATTTACGTACCCTTGGGTAGCGACAAATCGTCGTTAGCTGTCAGAATGTTAGCTGGTACCCTCCTTTAGGACGTCATAAACCTTGGAACGCATAACTCGGCGCATGATGAGAGGGAGTTTTTTTGAGTTTGGATAAGAGAATAAAGAGGGGCTGGACAATGAGTAGATTTTGTAAAAGTTCAATCTATCAAAATGCAACAGCTGACGCGAGTTTTATACAATGGAGTTGAGACGGTGATGACCGACCACATTGACATTTGAGTGAGCATCTGTCGCAAGACATGTTGTTGTGATCCAGAGTCGCCCAGTTCGCAACTCATAGCATGTTCGCGTGTAGCAAAGTAGGCCAAAAATGGATGGTTCTACACTCACCTCCGAATTCATGATCCGACATGTTGAATCAAGTGCGAAACGGTGTCGCGTATATCAGTGATTGGCGGCACTGGGTATTGCGCCCAAGTATGGCGCACGACGGAGGACGCGGATGAGACGCGCAACGAGGTGTTGGTCAAGGGTGAAGTGACCTGGGAGCAAGCGTTTGGATGCTGGTGCTCTCTCTCTCTATTTAAGCGACGCGACTTTTGCAGAGCGGATGGTGTGAATAGACGGTAGGGATGGGATGAAAGAGATGGCAGAGCGGGATTCAGTTGATGGTGGGGCAGCAAGTCGCGATGTTACCTTATATAAGTGCTGCTCTCTGCTTTGCTGTGCTGTGCTCTGCTGTGCTGGAGCAAGGCACGGCGAGGCACGGCGCTCTTCCGGTACTTGTACTTGTTGCTGCTCGGCCAGCTCTGTGGCTGGTGCCTCATTCCAGGAGCCACAGCCGCGTCGCACGGACCAGTCATGGGGCCTGCCATGGCCCACTTCAATTCTTTTTTTTCGCGAACAAAACTTTGAGCCTGCGTTTCTACAAGCTGCACTTTTTCTCTCCTCTCTTCTTTTTTTTATTCCCCAAGCTCATGAAGAGCACCACGGCAGCGTGGGATTGGCTGTCAGCCGTCGCGACAGGCGGTATTGATTCGCGTCAATTGCTTATGGTGAGTTTTCCTGCCATGGTCCCTTATCCATCACTCCCCCTTTTCTATGATGAGTTCCGTTGTCGCCCCAGGCTTAGGAGGTCCGACAAGCCTCTATGCTGATCGACACGTCTTATGCCAAATAGACACGCCTGAACAGCCCTTACACCTCTTCTTCATTCACGGGAAATCGCAACTAAAACAGTCTTGCTAACTGTTTCAAAGGCGTAGGCAGGTGCTGGAAAGCTTCGACCTTGCATAACGTAGGGATTCTCGATAGCCTGAGCACAGGACGATCGAATCGCGAGCCGAAGTCTATTCTCGAATTTGGAGTTGACTCGAATACAAAGGCTTGGTATTAGGTGACCCGACCCCCGTGAATATGACGACATTACGGAAGTGTGACCGATGGTAAGGTAAGGCAAATATTTCTTTCGTCTACGAATACGTAAATACTTGCTGTGATGATCATACTTATTCCATGCTAATACTGAACATTGATGTGGATACAAATAAGACTTTTCATCTTTCGACTGATTGCATTTTTTCATTCTGCATTTTTCTATCTGCTCGTCTTTAGCCGACTTGTCGCTAACTCTATTAAGTCTGTAGGATTTGTGCTCGCTACTGAGTGTCTTGGTACTTCTGCAAGTTTGGCGAGTTCCAGCTTGTATTCGATTAGCCACATGGCACTGGACAAAAGCTGAAGAGGCACTTACTTGGTGAATTTGCCACTGAGGCTCCTGTCGGGATCTGCCACGAACCTGGCCAGGACGTTGCCAGGCTGCTCTGGCTTGAGTAGCTTGCCAGTCTCGAACACCTCGACAAAGTTGTCGTATGTAGCCTTGTCCATCTTGCCGCCCGCGTCGGCCCTGATGATGGCTTGCATGTCGGTGTCAACCCTGCCTGGCGCAACTGCGATGCTTGTGATATCAGGTTCCTCAACCGCAAGTTGTGCCGATAGAGAGTTCATTGCCGCCTTGGACGATCCATACACGCTCCATGATGAGTAGGCCGATGTGGCAGCGCCGGATGATACCCAAACAATGCAGCCCTTGGTTTTTCGTAGTTCTTGCAGACCCGCCTTGGCCTGCGTCTTCTATTTAGCCATGAATAGGAATAAACTTGAGAATTTGATCCTTACCAATGCGCCACAGCTGAAAACATTGACGTCGTAGATGTTCTTGAAAGATGCCATGTCTAGGTCTTCAAATCGGCGGTTCTCCAGAATTCCGTGGTTGATGACCATGCCGTCCAATCGTCCAAACGACTTGATGGCAAGCTCTGTCAACGTGGTGCCAATCTGCGACATTGTCAGCGTCCGGGAAAACCTCTGCGGCAGAGCACACCCACTTCGTAATTGGTCATGTCGCCGGCTACATATTCGACCTGGCCAGGATGGGCCTTCTTCACAGATTCCAGCAGGTCCTGCGAGCGGGCGGCCAGGACAACCTTGTGCGACTGGCTAAGCAGATATTGCACGACGGCGGCGCCAATGCCCTTGCTAGCGCCCGAGACGATGAAAACCTTTGAGGTCGCCATGATTGCTTGTCTTTTGTTCGTGGATTGGATTGGTCTGGCCGAGACGTGCAACGGAGTGATAGTTGGAAAAGATATAGAAATCGCTCTTGGTGATTAGGTCAGGGGACCTGACTTCCCGTATCGCCCGGTCTCGGGGATTGACAATAGCGGGGTGGTGGGGTTCGAATGCCGGAGCGCCGCATAGTGCCGCGCGAGGTATGACGATATTGAGCTCATCCCTGCCGTACTGCGCTTTTATACTAGAAAACGGAACCCGCACAGCCCGTTGCGAGCGACTCCATCCGTCTTATTATCTTGATTAATGCTACAATGGCAACGACTGTCATTGTCGGAAGCGGCATCATCGGCCTGTCCACGGCCTACTATCTCACCGAGCACCAGCCGGGCTTGTCCATCCATCTCGTCGACAGCTCCGCCGAGCTGTTCGCCTCCGCCTCCGGCTACGCGGGTGGCTTCCTCGCCGAGGACTGGCATCAGGGCGCGACGGCAGCACTGGGCCGGTTGAGTTATGCGGAGCACGCCCGGTTAGCTGCGGCCAACGACGGCGGAGAGCGGTGGGGCTACTCCAGGACCATCACCGTGGCATATGACCCAGGCCGACGTGCAGGCTCGCAAGGGGGGGAACGGATCCAGGATGGGACGAGCAGGGCGACTTCGGCGGGCACAAAGGGGACGAGACAGGAGTCGGATGAGAAAGTGCCGTCGTGGTTGAGGCGGGTTGACGGGGATAGCCTGACCTTGATGGATGATGGGTCCGGCACAGCCATTGTGTAAGTGCTGACAGTCCCTCTGCGGATCACAACATGGGCTAATTGGTCACTTGATTCCTACAGAGATCCTTTGAAACTATGCCAATTCCTTCTGGAGAAAGTCAAGGCGGCCGGCGTTCACGTCTATCATCCTGCCACAGCCCTCTCCATCGAGAGAGACGTTAGAGGCGAGCTCGCCAGCGTGCGCATCGGCTACACGGACTCCTCGACCGAGGTTGAGATCCCGGCCACGCGCCTCCTCCTCTCCGCAGGTTGCTGGACGCCGCAGGTCTTCAGCACCCTGTTCGGCCGCAGCGCTGCGGCGCACATCCCCGTGGCGAGCCTGGCGGGCCACTCGCTAGTGGTGCGCAACCCAAGCGGCGCGACCGCAGGCGAGCCGTGCCACGCCGTCTACTGTAGCTTCGAGACGCTGTCGCCGGAGCTGTACTCGCGGCCTGGCGGCATAATCTACATTGCCGGCGTCAACTCGTCGGCCATACCGCTGCCGGAACTCGCGACGGGCGCTCAGCCAGTAGACGAGCCGCTCGAGGAGCTCAAGCAACTGGCACGGCGCGTCATCTTGACGCCCAGCGGCGATGGCGGGGAGCTTGAGGTCGTCCGCGCGGGGCTGTGCTTCCGTCCAGTGACGCCGCGCGGTGTGCCAATCCTGGCGAGGATACCGGACGAGCAGCTGGGCCACGGGATGGCGACGAGGCCTGGAGCTGAGGGCGGCGTGTTTGTGGCCGTGGGGCATGGGCCGTGGGGGATTTCGCTGAGCTTGGGGACGGGCCTGGTCATGGCCGATTTGATGCAGGGAAGAGAGCCGAGCGTGGATATTAGCGGATTAGAACTCTGAGCGTGATGGCTGCGCGAGGGTTGTCTGGATGGGATGGGTGAGAACGTATGGGTTTCTTCGAAGCGCTTTGGGTTTGTTGAGAAGCGTTCATGGCACTGCAATGTATCCATATCATGTTGCTTAAAGGTATTTAATTAATTATGATGTCGTCGTTCAGTTCACGATGCTCGTCATCGCAAAGCATTCCGCAGTCTGCTGATATCGTCTGCCCCGGACATGCAACATCCACCTGCCACGATCTGTGCCCAGTTGCCCCGACTCTGCGTGTTTTTTACAACCTCCGCGAGCTGTTCCTCCCAGGGCACGCGATCCCCCGTCTGCGCCTCAGCAGGCACCTCCCATTTCTGCGTGGTCGTGTTGTACACTTCCCCATTCGTCCCGTCAGGATACAATACCAATGCCGGCCACTGCGTGATCCGTTTTTCCTCCAGCAGGCGGGATACTGTGGCTTCGAATTGCTTTAATAGTCCATCCAATTTCCAGACTTTCGTGCAGTTGATGCCGATGCCCCAGGGTACAGCGGGGGCAATGGAAGGGTCGAGCATTGCACTGACGGCAGCGTCAATGGAGCTTCCGTCCGGAAGCTTGGAGTCGTCTCCAGGAAAGAGGCTGGACATCCAGAAGGGGCGGCTCGAAAGACTTTCCACGGAACTCAATGCCTTACGAATTGCAATGATCTCGTCCACACGAGGAAGAGTCTCCAGGGCCACATATGCGATCCTCGAACTGGCCTGTGGCACACTGGCAAATAGCTTCAGGCGCTCTTGGTGCCATGCTTGCAGAGATTCGAGAGAGCTGTGCTGTGCATCGTACTCACCACTATACTCCTGGCTGGGAATCATGCAAGCTCCATACGGGCCGACGCTGAGCGCGATACTCGCGTCTGCGGCCTTGGCCGCTTGAGCGATCTGCAGTGCTTTGTCGACAAATCTTCCCACAGAGGCCCCATCTATTCCTTCCGGGAACTCTGCGGTTTTTGTCGCAGCGAACCCTGCATACGACACTTGGTATGTCGCCGTGAGGATGATGTCGACAGGGATGCTTCCGAAGTCGCTCTGGCAGGCGAGCAGGGTTTCCGTATCGGAGACCAGGAGATCCGACGACCACAGAGGCCGGGAATGGTCGAACTTCACATCATATTTCCTCTCCAGGGACGTCCCCAGACCACCGTCGAGTATGAGTACTTTGGACATTGCAGAATCGTCAATTGAATTGTTGGCTCAGCCAAATGGTGGAGGAAGAAGCTGTTCTGGCCAAGCGGAGTTATGCAGTTAAGCGTGTAGGCCTTCTCCAATTACACACCATCGCGCTCTGACTCAGGGTTTCTTGTCTGTGTTAATTGATTGGGCGTTTTTTTTTTTTTTGTGGAATGCTTGGCCAGGTAAGGCGGCTCGGATCTTGCCCGTGTTGCTAAAACACTTACACCGAACAGGTGGGGGAATTCTTACGAGCTCCGCACAAGAACTGGAGAAGAGACTCGTATTCATTATACATAGTGTGCTCTAGATTATGACTTGACAGTTCCATCCCTTGTTTCCGTAGGTTTCTACTACAGAATGAAGGTCGATGTTGACAGGTGGGATATGGAGTTCAAGGCTGAGAACAACCAAACCCAAAAGGCGACATTGAGACCAAAACCCGAAGCCTGGCTATTCGGTCCCAAAGCCCTTGCAGTAGCCGTTTAAGGCAAACGCTCTGTAGCAATGATCTGAACGACCTGGGTAACGACAGGTACTTTGGCAGTGACAGTCTGTGCGGCGACATTGGCACACGAGCAGGCGCTGCGATACTTGAGGTCGTTGCCGGCGCAGCCAGAGGCGTAGGCGGGGACAACATCAGGAGCAACGATGGTAGTGGTGGAGGTAGCAATTGTCGTAACCACGGTGCTAGAAGGAGATTGATTAGTCTTCGGTCATCAAATGGGGAGGGTGAAGAGCGAGGGCTTACGAGACCGCAGGTGTCTCAGTGACCTCAAGGTAAGAAGCGCAGTCGGCAAGGCGAGCCTCAAGAGTCGCGGCGCCGAAGCGAGTAGCGCTGACTTGGTTGAAGCAATTGTCTCCACCACAGCCAGCGCGATCGACGAGGTCGTTGGGGAAAGCAATGACAGTGGCAGCAAGGGCTGCAATGAAAACAGTACCCTTCATCATCTTGAGAGCTGGTCACGGTAGAGTAGAAAGCTGAGTCTTGTGATGAGATGTAGAGATTGTGAGATTGTGAGATTGGCTGCGTGAAGGGCTGGAGGAGGCTGAAGAGGATGACTGAGATATCTTGCTGATATGGAATAGACACCCTGACCTTTTATCTTTTCCCGGCGTAGAGTTGTCTTTGCGTCTTGGGCCTTGATGCTATACTAGACTTCCTATTGTGAGTAAATCGCGAACCCACTGCTCCGGAACGTGGCTTACACCATTGAAGCGCACGCCCCCGATGGTCGACATGGAAGCAACAAACATATCCACCCTGCACAATCAATATTTCGGGTCAGTGGAACGACAAGAGAAGAATGTCTAGAGTTCTGCATTATAATGCAGGTTGGAGGCAATTCTAGAGCCTAGCAACAGCGACTTGAATCGGAGGGAAGGAATCTTCGGTGAAGTTATGCTGTGTAAAAAACGAACGTGCATGATTGAGTAAACAAGCTGTTCACTGTGGCCTAGTTTTTTCATGTCCCAATTGTCGGCAATTCTTGCTGTCGCTGCTCGGTAACATGTCGGCATTCAGGACGAGGGATGGAGTGGCTTTCCGGTGCATAAGGGAGAGAATTGCTCGGGCTCAAGAGCCCTCACCCATGTGACAATCCTTTTCGTAGTTGACATGTGCAGTTCCAGAACCGGGACCTGCTTGGCAACCTCGAAACTGAACAGTGTAAATGCCAGGATCGGATGGTCGAAGTCTCCAGTAAATCAGCAACAAATGAACCAGATACGGCATCATTCTAGATTGCCCTCAATTCCCTGAGCAATGGCTCTGAAGAGGTGTACACTTCCTTAGAGATTCCAGCATGTTTTTCCTTGCCCACGAGAGTTCGGATTACCATGCGTTTATGGCATCGAGTATGGCTTCCTGGAGCAGTGCGAACGCGGGCCTTTTCGTCGCCCTTGTTACAAATTAGCTTTGACCTAATCGGCTCCTTACACAATGCACGCCCGATAAATGTGGGCACAGTAAGCTTTGAATAGCTTCAGCATCTCTTTAGGCTCCCATTCCTCCGATTTCATTTTCCGCAGACAAGATGCCCACAACTGAAGAATCGCCAGACGCTGGTGGGTCACCAGTCTGCAAGGTAACAAGGGCAAGCTGCTTGCAGGAAACAAGGTGAGACCCCAATTATGCGGCGTCGGCCTGGTTACGATCTACCGGGCACTATGATGGTCCTAGCTTCCGGTATGCGGGGAGCTACACCAATGGTGTCGTGAGGCGGCCATCCGGCGGCGGGCTCGTGCACGGAAGCAGCCACCAAGAACAGACTTTGGAGTTTCCGGTGTATGCAGTTGTGGTGCTCTGAATAGGTCGTTAGCGCAGGACAGTGGGACGGACAATGGCACCGGGCTCGGGATCTAATGTTTGACAGCAAGCATTGAACTTGGGAAACGCACAGATCACGTTGGAATGACTCTCCTAGTGAGGTACAAATGGTAACGGGAAGCAAGGTGTGGAAAAGAAAGTCATGATCCTGGTCGTCTCGTAGTACAGGACTCCCGTGTTTGGGCGGCAAGTGAGAGTGGCAACCTGGTGCCCGAAGTAAGCTGAAAGCCAGCATGCAATAGAGTGGGTAATTAAGCTCCTCCGGCACTGTCGACTGAGTCAAGAATATTAGGGACAACCAGGCTTTCTCCATCCTTTGACTCATGGCTCGCTGAAGGCAAACGTGAAGACTGCGATTGGAACCGAAGAACAGGGGGCCGTGTTGCCTGATCAATATGCATATGCGATACATGGCAAGGCACCCGGGGGTATGAGCAACGATCGGATTGGGCAGCCTGCTCCGAATGACATTGGACAGATGAAACAGATTACGGCATGCAATGCCTTTGTTGAGCAAGTGACTGACCATGCTGGCGAGAAAATGCAATGAATGGTCTGTGCTGGTCAGCTACCAAGGCTGTAAAGTGGTTGCCCCCCATCAAGCGACAATAGCTGCGCTTCGCAGAGCCTTATGCCGCCAGGTACGGAAACACAGAACGCGGCCCAGTTACCTCTACGTATTGGTGACGCAAAGCGCAAGGCGGCGGGAATGGAAGCATCAACCCGCGCTCGGGCTCTAATGGGCTAATAAAGGGTCCACGTTGCATGTGCAGGCAATGATCTGCAAAGTGATTGATAGAGAATGCCTCCCCACGAGAGAACAGCCTGGCTTTATCCATACTGAGAAAGTACTGGACTGCACACAAAATTCTGTCAGTTTGTTTTGCGGCATGTAAGATCGAGCAACTCCAGCAGGCAAGGGGCGTCTAGACGAATGTTTAACGAGGGAGGTAGGGAAGTGCTTGCAGAGACGAGGGGTGCCTCATCGGGCATTTGAATTCTCCGTTGCCCATTCTCGGAGATAACCCGGGCTTGCTCTTGGGAAGTTCAGGCAAGAAAAACGCCAAGGCAAGCTTGTTGGCAAGAGCATGTAGACAAGGTCAGAGAAACGAGGGTATCCTGAGAAGGCGTGGTCTAGACTGGGGATCTCAGATGGGGTCTGGAACCAAGAAAAGCTTGGCATGCGACAGCAATTCCGTTCGGGTAGTAAAGGCGTTCCCCCGTTCCATAGCCTTGGGTTATGGAAGATGATCAATTTTCAGAATACAGCTTGAAGATTCGTGAATGATGGGAATAGATGGTAAATTACTGTGGTTGCCACACGGGTTCTCGGGAATGTACATAGACGCTTTCGTCCATGAGGGCGATTCTGATTGGTCCGGCGGTGGCCTCCGAGTGAGCAATCAACATTCTTGCCCCTGAACGGGGGGTGCCACCGATGCCCATACAGGCAAGACAAGAAAAAAGAAAAATTGATTAAGTTCGACCGTTTAAACCGTTGTTGACTTATGTTTCAAGCGCTGCAAAGTCTCGCTCTGTAGGAGGGTCGGGCAGACAAAAACTTGTGTGTGTGTGTATTTCAGGCACGGCGAAGATCCTTGGCCAATTGATGCGAGGTGTCTGCTTCATTGAAGCATACCTAGTAGGCGTCAATGTGGGGTTTACCCAATGGTCGGGTTGGTAATATGCTCCTGGGTAAGGATAACCGCTGCTGCGTCTGATGATAACGTTGTGGCTAGTCGTAGACGAGCTGCGCACTGGCGACGCCGGCTTCGGTTCTTGCGAAGATCAGACACTTATTTTGACAGGATCGAGATATTGAGATTTAGGCAAAACACACCACGTTCTTCCTTGCCTTGGGCTCCTCGGCAATTGTACTGGAAGGGAAAGATCAAGTACCTACCCACAGTACCTTGTGTCAGCACCGCGCACCGACGCCTTGGTTGGCGGGTGGGTAAGGTACCTACGCATGCATGGTACGCATGGTAAGCATGGTACGGTACGGTAGTAGGGAGGCAGCATCAAGTCGTTCCTGCTGGAACAGGTCCTTGCTTTCGTGCTTAATTTTGCATCCGCAGGGTCGGTAACCAGCGCTTGTGGCGTGATTATTACTTCATCGCGTGTTTGAACCCTTGATTTCGTATAAACACTTGCCAAACCCTCATTCTCTCTCGATGCTCATTCTCAAAACCGCATCCACCACCACCACCACCACCACCTCTACAAACCTACAGGCACAGGGTGCTGGCGCCGCCAAGCGCCCATACCGCTATCTGAGCGCGTGTGCTTCGACCTAGCACCTACAGCAGACTCGGTGCTGCCTGGCCCGCCGGCCGTTCTACACTCTTTCTCTGCCCAGCACCTAAGAGACGTGCTAACTATGGCCGGACCTCCAGGTGGGAAAAGGGTACCGCTAGCTGATGAGTTAATGCATGCACGGCTGATTGAAAGGAATGTTCGCCAGACGTCATCCGGCAGCGGTTGGGGAACTGAGACATTGCTTGCTCGGTCTAAGCCTTTCCACACACACACCCCCTACCCTACTTCCTTTTTCCTTCTCTCCCATAATTATTACCCTTCCATTCTTTTGGTTTCCCGTCTAGTTCAGACATTTGTCCCGGAACTCGGGGGGACGAGCAGATACACCACTGCCCCGATGCCTCGACACCACCCTTTTTCTCGCCTTGCACTCCGTAGGTGTTGATGCACTGTGGCCATCGGCGCCAATGCCTGCGAGCGCATCGTCCCGTTTTGCGCCGTCGTCGCCCATCCCGAACTTGTCTGCGCACCAGCAGCGCCACGCTCCCCGGCCTTTGACGCTGGTGGAGTCAAGGCCGTCTATGGCTCAACATGCCACGACAGATGACGAGAAATGCTTGCCTGTCCTGTAGGAAGAAGCGTACAAAGTAGGTCATGATCCGACCCGGCCAGGCCATGCATTTTCCGCGGGCCGCGGACCGCCGTTCACAAGAGGCCATTGCTAATAATGCATCTATTAACAGGGTAATTCGGAAACTTCCCGTGCCGTGACCCACGTATCGATGCTTCCGTTTCTCGTGTCCGCGACCAGTACGCTTACCGTAGATCACTCTCTAGTGCGATGGCCGATGCCCTTGCGAACGTTGCGCCGCCCGCGGCTCTGAATGCACGTATCAAGATCGAATATGGCGCACAAAGGATGACTTACGCTCTGAGATCTCAAAACTCCAAGATGGTGTTTCCCAGGTTCTATCTCTGCTCGACGCCATAGCGTCAGGCAACGTCGATCGCGAAGCAATCCAACGGATTCGTCAGGGCAACACTGTTGACAGCATTATCCGCTCCCTGGGCGTCGATGTTGGCGGTGCCAATGCCCAGATCAATCTGCAGGAGAAGCTGCTCGAAATAGCCGGGCGAGGGCTCGGAAATGAGTTCGAAGATGCTGACGGTCAGTCCGTTGGCTCCGGCTCGGATGGTGGTTTCATAAAAAGCGAAGACCTGGCTGCTAGTGAGCGCCTTGGAAGCCGGCCCCCCTATACAACCGATTCATCACGCACCACGTCCAACGTCGAAGATGTCCTTACGCGAGCCCGGATCTCAAAGTCTCCCTTGCCATCTCCATCCACTATCAATGCGTCCAGTTTTACTCCCACAAGCACAAAAGTCTCAACGGACCAACCACTACCTCACCATTCCATACCTGCAATACCAGACCCCTATCCTCTCCCATTGCAGTTCTCTCCGGCAGTCGATCAGCCACTTCCAACTGGTGACTCGGCGATCTCTATTCCAGACTCACCCGCGCCGTCGCAACATGATGTACTGGACACACCATGGGGTGCTGTCAACGCCAACCCAGAGGTGGTTGAGAATTTAATCGACACATTTTTCACCTGGGAACATCCAGGTTACTCCACAGTCTGCAAAGAACCGTTCCTAGACGATTTGAAGGCGCGGCGCAAAAGATATTGCTCCGAAGCCCTCGTCAACGCCATCATGGCCAGGACCTACCAGATGATGGAGTGCGCAGGAACCCCTGTGGCCGAAGGCTTGGTAGAAAATCTGTATCGCCGCGCCCAGGTAATGCTCGCTTCAGAAAGATCTTCACTGGAGACTCAATACCCACACATTCAGACACTCACAGTCCTTGCGTCTATTGACATAGTGTCTGGGAGATTGGATCACGCGTGGGAGCTAGCTCAAGTGTCGTCAAGGCTGGTTATCATGGATGCGCTCCGCGAGCCAGATACCGTTCCAGACGAGCACTTCCTGTCTGTTCGAGCTAATACATTTTGCGGGACAATTTGTTTGCCCTGGTACGTCTACACTACAAGATGGCGGGCTTTGCTAATCCTGTACAGCTTGTTGCGTGTAGTCAGCAGGCGACTGGACCCAATGGAAGCGCCTCTGTTCGTAAGACTGCGACACGACGAAGCAGAGACGCCCGAGGCTCGAATAGAACGAGGTTTGTCGGTGTTCAATGCGAGCAGCCTTGACCGTTGGCTAAGGATCATTGAACAGGAATTCTCCTACAGCAGCATTATCATGCTTCTTTGCGCCACTGCCCATTTAGGACGCGATTCGTGTGGGAGATCACTGAGATCGCACACACTTTTCTAATGTTTCATTTTGATGAGACCTCCATCGCGCAAGGCAAGTCAGACCTTTTCGAGACTTACCCCAAGTTGATAGATTGCCTGGAGCGGGCTACGCCGGAGCTGGGCACCCATGAACTTGACCCCGGCAAGCTGTATAATTTGTAAGTTCAACACCTCGATACGGTAGACGTGGCTGCACAAGGACGCAAGCTGATCCTTGCAGAATCCATTATCATTTTGGTATGATGTTGGTATTCAAGCCATACATAGATGATCAATCATTAGAGCCGGCGTTATCGCCACGGATGATTTTAGCGAGCTCCTCGAGAGCGATACTAGAGCTGGCATGGCATCACAAGATCCACTGGGGCCTAGGCCTGGTGCACGTAGGATTTTCTTATGTGGTAGGGTTAGCCACACAGGTTTCTGTCATGTTGACCAAGCCTAGCGCAAGATCGCTAAGTTTGGCGGAACCTGACATGACGAAAGAGGGACCTTCAAGCTCGGAAATTGCGTGTAAGGGCATCATGGTATTGGCAGAGCTCGGTCCGTATCACTTCCCGGCTAGAAACTACCTCACGACAATATCAAACCTGTACAGATGGTGAAACCAAGACTGGATACTTGCATCGGATGGATAGAGGACATGCCGAATGGAGCGTGCCACGACATTATCCCATCGAAGCTTTTGGAAGCATGCTCTGACCATGATGCATCCGAAGAGCCAAGGCATCCGTGCTGTTTGCACTCCGTGCCATATGTTCCAAATTCTTGACGGGAATCAATCTTACCTGCCGGCAAACACGATAAGAAGCTGGGAGAGTGCTGCCATGAGCACAGTGGTTCCAGAACCCTCCATTTGCAAATCATTGTGCAAGTGCCCATATGCCACCCTTCGACTGCAATCTTCCGATCTCCACCAGGCATAATTTGCTGTAAACACCTACACATGAACAAACCGAAACGGCTCGCCGGCCCCGTCGATACGGCAACCGGACTGCAGACGGAAACTACGTGGTCCTGCAGGGGACACGCAGTCAGCCTGTCGCCGCGTCCCGGAGTCTCTATTGGCGACACGGTCTATTGCAGCTGGCGAGGAGAGGACACTTGCACACGCGGGACGGCTTCTTGCCCCATCGCGGAACGGGTATCCGCTTTCTGATTCCGTGATTTGTGGATTAGCAACTCATTGCTTTGCCCGTCTTTCCACAAGTGATGCAGGGCGGCGTCTACCGGCGGTCTGAGGTGGCAGGTCTACGTCATCTGGATCTGGTTTGCCTGAAGACGTCATGTCTGTCTGTAGTCTATTGTGACCTGGGCGTGGGCAGTCGGGGAGGAATTGGGAATCCTGAGATGTGGAATCGTGGCATCAACACTCTATGCTTCCCATGTATATAAAGGCCAGCCCTTCGCAGTCATGGACTTTGTGTCTCAAGCCTACCGCGTCTCCCTCGTCCAATCCTACCCGTTGGTGCTGTTCGGCGGCTGAGCCTGAATGGCACCAACGGACATCGTAGGGGAAAACCAGGTTCTTTGCCCTCGATGATCGGGCTTGTAACAGGTCTAGAGCTCACCCAATAGTCAACCCACCCTAAGAGCAAAGTCCATCAACTCAACCACTCCTCACCACCATCGGGCCGTGAAAACCAGAATACCCCAACCATGCATTGATGGAAGGACGAGGTCGGAATTGGCGTGGTTTTCTTCGAAAGTTGGCATTTGCACGGTATGTTCTCCCTCCTCTCCTTCAATTGGTGTGTCTGGATATAAATGCTCCGTCATCCACCACACTCCGCCATTATTCTTTGGATCTGTCTGACTTGTCTGTAGTGCAGCGAAACCGCCCGAGAGATTTGAGGAATACTTTCCTTCTTCGCTTTCGACGTCGCGGTGCAGTGCCCTCTGTGCAACTCAAGGCCTGCAGTATGATCTTAGTTGTTGACACCATCAGATCAGCCTCAAGCAATCCGTCCGAGGTCCTAGGGGAAGGCAGTCGTGCCCATCTGCGGCGCATTCCATGGCATCAAAGCAGGCAGCACAACAGCAGCTCCGACTCACTGGACTCAGGAGAGTCCAGCCCTAGAGCTCGGATTATCCTCTCATTGTCATTGATTGCTTCAACTGCGCCAACTTTGACACAACGGTCGAGGGCGTTTCGGGTAACGGCGCACACGTTTCATTGCGGCGTTCGACCAGATTGAAATGTCGCATCGCCACGCCTCCGGATCGTTGTCAGGAGCAATCGAGCCAACATGTCGCAACCTACAAGTACAGTACAAGTTAGCGATCAATGTATTAGTTGCTGGACCTGGACACCATGAATTCCCAACGCGAGCTCAGAAGAACACCAAGGTTGGCAGACGATGACCCTGTTTTTCGGCATGAATTTGATACTGATTCACCCTTCTTAGGGATTTTTTTGCGTCGTACCAGGTGCATATTTTGACCACGCGCTAATATCTCCTTGCTCGGTTCCGTCGCCCGGAGCCTGCGCCGCGTGTTCATGCCGTGAGTATTCCCTTTCGCTTCATGTCCGCTTGTGTTTTGCTAACATTTATGCCCAGATCAATGTTCAAAGCGCCGCTGGACGGCCGTGGGAGGCGCAGCTACGTATTCGGCTCGTTGGCTAAACGGCAAGTCTGTTGGCCATTGTGGGGCAATTGTTTGCGAAGATCGAAACTATTTCAGCCTTTGCCAAGGGTCCTACGACAAGGTTAGTAGAGATGGGTTACTGCCAGACTTCGTGACTAACATGCTCGTTGTAGGTGGCATTGGAAATCGGCCATGGTCAGATATCATGAAGGGTTGAAAGGACACTGGCACATCTCCAGCATCACACGGACTGGAGAGGCTTGAATTCAGACACGCGCTGCCCTTGGGCATGTGCTTGGGTCTGCCAAGCCGTTCAACAAGACCGCACTATTTCTCAACATGATTCAAAATTATGCCATGGGGAACATTGGGCCACCGCAAAAGCCAGAACTGCGCGCATCCGAACAATGAACACATCTTCCGTGCTCCGCGGCTAAGCCAAAGCCTCGGTATGTCAGCTCGCTGGTTAAACGGCAAACGGCTAGCCAACTTCGAGGTTGTGTGGACCGAGAATATTGCCCGACACCTTCTTGTCACGGAGTGCGGAGCAAAGCACTATCTGGAATTATTTGCACTGTCGTGTGCAGTGCAACCCGGGCCACGAGAAGTTCTAGATGAAGTCTGCGGTATTGATGCCGCCCTGCGTTGCGGACAACCAATATGAGCCGTCAGCTTTTTGAAAAAGGATGATTCTCTACACAAAGCAAATGTATCGATTTCGGGTGTGTCTACACTTCGTCGAACGCCAAGTCCCAAGACATCCCGATTACCAAGTACACTCTCATTCTTGCGTTCTGCCTTTTTCGAAAAGTGCACGAACAAGCAAGACTTCCGCAGAAGCGCCCAAATTTTATACACGTGCCATCAGCGGTCCAGCACTAGTTCTCGCTGGGATGGCAGCGAGTCCACTGATGATCCTTCCGCTTCGCAACAGGGAAGAGCTCATGGCCGTGAAGATGAGTGAGAGAGAACGACTTGTTTCATCACTTCCGTGGAGACTCTGTTGCCTTTACAGACGCCACTGCAAGCGGAGATGGTACACTCTGCTGGCTAGCAGACACTTCCTGTATCGGCAGCACCATCTATTGTGACATGATCAAGCTCCTCCCTATTGGGCCCCAGAAAGTCCATGGTATTTTGAACCCCAGTGTCGAAAAAAACAAAAACAAATCACTGTCGCAAACCTCAAAAGCTATCTCATTGCCGCGCTGAAATCCTCCTACAACAGGAGTCGTCCTGCAAAGACTTGCTGTGCTTTCTTGCCAAAGCGAGAAGAAGACCTGTCGACACGAACCGTTAAAACTGACCACCAATCCCGTTTGAGACATCGACTTCCATTTGGCGTGCCCCAGAAGCCTGTGCCGTGGATCAGCCATGAAGCTGTCATTTACCCTATGGTTCACTTGGAAGGAGGGACGCAAGTTGTCTGCTCTACCTCTTTTCACCAATCCAGCTGCTACACAAGAAGCTGCAAATCTATTGAAGGAAGCAAGGGTGCCAACGCAATCTGGTGTAAGTGCTGAACTCAGCCCACATGGTTGCAGAAAATTCTCCCTCGGAAAGAGCGAGGCGGTAATTGGGAGAACCCAATGAAGAACTATGAGTGTTAACTCGCATTATTCACTTGTTCTTCATTGAAACACATACGCCCGACTTGGCGCCGACCTACGAAGACATCTTTGCGAAACTAGTCATATTTCTGACCATTTGGAAGCGAGAAACTGGTCGAAGATGTATGTTCTCTAGCATAACATGTCTTGATCACATAATTCCACAATGAGTTGTTCATCACTGTTCCTGTCTTGGAGTGAGTTCTTCTCAAACAATGGGGGCGTTACAACTTTATCTCAGCACGATTGGAGGCTTTCCTGCCTCAAGGCCGCGGCTGCGGAATTGAGATTCAAGCATTGCAACTGTGGACTTAAATGGCTGCGAATGTGGCATTGGCAGGAAGAAATCTGCCAAGAATCGCAA
Organism: Paramyrothecium roridum; assembly: GCA_003012165.1. Classification (NCBI taxonomy): domain Eukaryota; kingdom Fungi; phylum Ascomycota; class Sordariomycetes; order Hypocreales; family Stachybotryaceae; genus Paramyrothecium; species Paramyrothecium roridum. The sequence continues at coordinate 17,434 of PXOD01000156.1, forward strand.
CCCTGGAATAGCCATAATTCATCATACTGTGTCAACGATCATAGCGTTGTTCACTCGACCTCAGAAGACTTGTACGCCAGACATGGCCCTGATCAAACAAGAACTCGACAGGTAGACCCCGGGTTATTGATGGCCCTGCTCGAGTCTTTAGTCTCCCACTGACTTCATCCAAACAATGCGTACAACCAATCTTAGTATTCATCGAAAAATATATCAGTCTTTCACGAGCCCCTTTTTTTCTTTTGGGGCGCAGAGGCGCGGGCAGATCCGCGTTCTGAATCCCTGGGAACCCTGGCCAGAAAGAAGGAAGGGTTTTGATATGGAAGAAAGCAAGGGTCAACAAAGACAGAGAACAGAAAGTCGACAAAAAAGGAGAAAATAGAGCGACAAAGAAGGAGAAAAGAGAGTCGACAGAAAATGAAGAAGGAAGGTCGACAAAAAGAGAGAGAAGGAGGACGGATCCAAGTGACGAAGCACGCCTAGCACGTTGCATCGACACCGCCTTGGAGGGACTTGTGATGATAGAGCTGCTCTCGTAAGAATGACAGTCTGACAACCGAGATGTCCAAGGATTCTCGCGCTCCTTTGCCGACAGGCTAATAGCCGCATGCAAGAACGACATTGGCACATTCAGCAGCACTAGGCAGTTCCCCAGGCCTAGATGACCAGGCATTTACGAGGAAGGCCTGCTTGGATTCTCCAAAACAAAACCCGAAAGAATCCGCTCGAGAGGGCTGAGGGACTCATCACCAAAAACAGCCGAGAACCAGGACGGACGCCAACAAGTGGGCCACGATTAGGCCCTCGACCACCCATCACGTCACAGCGGCTTCCTCTTAATTTATTTGAACTATGGACGCTGCTACGATTTGAGCTTCGACCCTTGCATTTTCATGTTCCCTTTGCCTCCACCACAGGAAACCGCCTGCCGGAGTGCAGAAGCCACCGTGATTCAATGCAACGACCTACCTCATATCAGCTTTTTCGCACAGCAGTCTAAGTTAGATAGAACATTCTCGGCTTGAGCAAGAGGATACACACACAGCCAGACTAATCTGGGGAGGGCAGGACTGGCGTATTCAACGCCAGCAAGCCTGAATTGGGTAAGACGATGGAGGCCATCGCTGAGATATCGTACATCTGCCTAGCGAAATTGTCATAGAGGCACTGCATAGCATTCCCAAAGGAGCACACGACAACCCCGGAATATCCACACCGAGGGGATTACAGTATCGTGTGCTTCTGGGGCTTCCCGGGCCCAGCTCATCAGGATCTTCAACCCTCACGGACTCAATGAGTTGCTTCCCAGGCACAACAAATGCGGCATATTCAGTTCCTGCCATCTGCGTCGATTTCTGGCCGCTATAAGAAGACGATGCGTGCGATTCTGTCAACACGAATTCGGAGAAGCACTTAGGCTCTCACGCACCAGGCCCAGCTATATACCCTAGTGTGAGGACTTGTGCATTTGGCGAATCTTTGAAGTACGTTGGAAGAGGACATGTTTGCCGTTGCCATATCGTCCTCGAAGTGAAATAATGCTATGAAACATGTGGTGCGCATGCAAATACACACGTCAGCTACTTAGTTTCCGGGACCTTCCTTCCCATATGGACTTCGATCCCTGACAACGAACCACATCTGCATCATGGATTCTGAGCTCGTTGCTGAACAGATGAATCGACGGGTCAGAACACAACAGGGCCTTACAATAAAATATTTGTGGAAGACGCGCCAGCATCCATACGTTCCTGCGCAATCAATGAATCATCCCGTTGCTGAGGCCCAATTTTGTAAGGGGTGTGACCGAAAAGAACCGCGCCACCGTCTCCCAATTCGTTCAGGCGGATTGAAATGCTTGTCTTAGGGACGTCGAGGAGTATTTGGAATTTTCGGGGAAGAAGCAATTGGACGACGTCGAGGTGTGATGTTGAACTGGTGCTGTCTGATGATCTCGTTACACAGTTGCATTTGGAGAATAGCTCACAGCGCGATCGCCATAGAATATCGGATGTTATCTCTCCAGGACTCAAGTTCGTGGTGTTGATTACCCTGTGTAATGTTTTCAAAGTCGTTACTGATGATCCCAGGTAATTCATTCCTGCCGGCACTGTTCGCAAATTCCCACAACTAAAATCGGGGCCATCGGCCTGAAGCAGGTCCCCAAACCCATTGCCGAAGAGCGTTGTAGCCTTGATTGATCGAACATAGTGCACCCAGCCGTGTCCCAAGCTCCCTAGGAAGTGGGCGCGTGAACGTATTGGGCCAGTAGGTTGAGCAACGTCCCAGAAGTCAAAGCCAGCGAGGCTCTTTTGCAAAATTTTGCCAGTTTGTGGTATCTTATAGCCGTCTTCTGCGGCAGCCTGTGCTTGGTAGTCGACGAGGACCTGAAGATCGTACAGTATCTCTTGGACTCTGTCGCGGAAATAATAAAATATTTCTACCATCTCACCATTTTCATTTGGTCTTTTGTCGTCGAGATAGAGTTTACTGTTAAGATTGTCGAAGTCCGACAGGACTTCAACAGCGGTCGTGCCGGCATGTGGTCCACAATCATTCTTGAGCACACCATCAAACCTCCACTTGGATCGATATGCTGGCTCGTTCTTGTCACGATCAATCGTCGCTCGTACCAGATGGAGGAGAACAGAAGCGCCGTCGGCAAGCCATGCCCTTCGCTCACTAACATCATACAACACTATCGGCTGCAGATATCCAAGCCACAAGGCCAGAGTAGCTTTTCGATCTTTGTAACCAAATGGGTTTATCCTTCTTGCCAAGCGACACCGTAAGCCCACCTATCACTTGAGATCCTTCCTCGATGTAGAGTTTGTCAATGACGATGGATTTTGGTGCGTATTGTAGTCCCGATGAGGCGATGGCATAATTTGCCTGAGCACACCCTGCGGTTTTTCGATCCAGATTGGCACAGAAAATGATAAGAGGTGCCTCATCCTTACCTAGAAGCTCTGTGACTTTGCTGCACCAACCAACTATGTGCCGATGGGTCTTAATATCTCGCAAATCTAAGGTTCTGATATGTTCAGGCTCCTCAAGTCTAGTGTCACAGTATGAAATGCGGTCGCCGGAAGCGTTGAACAGAAAGTGCCATATGATGGTGTTCGCAGCCAGAGCAGTGGCTATCAGAAGGGAGTTGAACCCTTTGATCATGACTTTATCTCCCATTCGAACACAATAGTGCGACTGGACCAGCTCCGCCATGACACCTAGTGAAAGCTCGAGGCCAGTATCAGGTCGGGTACGGTGCGGGATTGGATAACCGATCACGAGTACAGGGTTTCGAAACAGGTCTGTCCAACACAGTCCTGCTTATTGAGTTTTCTCGTTTGTAGACAATGTTGAAGAAAATATGATTTGGCATGACGCGATCAAAGGGCTTCCAGAGCCCCTCTTTTCGCTGCGTATATTTATGGCCGAAACTTGAGGTGAGCACGTAACTATGTCCGTCAAAGTGGCTGTCGGTGTCTGGTTTCGAGGTAGGGCGATAATTTTCTCTCCTTTTGCTGCTCATTTGCTGCTCCTGCCTGTCATCGATCTCAAAAATATACTCCTCATTGCCCGAGATTTCTTGCAAGAGATTATCGTGGTCCCCTGAGCTTTGGCCTTTCGTCGGTCTTGGGTTCAGAATGTCCGGGTCTTGTAAGGCCACTTGCTGTCGCCGGTAGTACTCTTTTACTTCGCCAAACAACCCGCGGTGACCGAGCCGTAAGACATTGAGTCGAGTCGTTTTCACCCCTTACGCGGCAAAAGCATTGATTTGGTGTGCCGCCGAATATGGCTCGTACTTCCGATGTCAAAAATCGGAGATTAACACGCCTGACATTCTTCCACTTGCTGGCCTGATGAAGAGGAGCCGCATTACTCCTTGGGCCACACGCTTGTCCCATTGCTCCATCTTGCGTCACGGTGTATCGCAGAACCTCAAGGTTGGCTTTACCGTTACTTTGCTCTATAGAAGCAATAGGACAGTTTGATCCCATCACCCCTCCTTTTTGGCAGTTGCAAATCTTCGGATTAATTGAAGTATTACCGTCGATCTCGATGAACACAAATGACTCTGGCATTTGTTTTGTAGCGTTGAAGAAAAGGACCAGTCTCGGTTTCTGGGACTGCAACGTGCCTGGCTTCCTCAGTCGGTTCTTGGTAGCTCGAGGGGAGCTAACAACATATTTTGGAATCCGAATCTGTACACTGGTCGCCTCAATATGAGCCTCTTTGGACCCTTGAATAACGAAAGATAACGAGACGCTGTATTCGCAGAATGACGCCCATGCTTCGAAGCCGGTCACTGCTTGCTGGAATTTGAGCGCGTCCTCTTTCCCAGTAAATTCTAATATAGCAAATCTCTTGTCCTGTTCAACAATAAAATCATAACTGGAAAGTGGCTTGCTTTCCGTGGTATAAGTTGGAAGAAATATGCCAGTTGAAAGGTCGAAATCCGTTCTCTTCACTGTTGACGCATAAGTTGGTATATTTGCAAAGTTGTGACAGTGGGATATGCCTACCTTCGTCGGTCCTTTCTCGGGTTCTGTGTGTTCTAATTCGTACAGTCGTATTTGGTACACGCTTCTGTCAGGACCATCCTGCCTCAAAAGCTTGACAGATCTTTCCATGCCTGAGCTGTCGCAAAGTGGCCTGGTCGGATTAGATGAATATGGGTAAATTTGTAGAAATGAAGCGGCGCTTACAAGTCTAATAACAGCTGCATGTTCTTTGAGATCTCGTCGCGACCACCAAGATCGGGAGTTTCGTCCGTTTCTATCCAGATAGAAAATAGATCACTACTTGCTGTTGTCGGTACACGCAGTTGTACAAGATCATGCTTGAAGCGTGTGCATTCAACGGATAGATTCTGGGCTCTCTGTTCAGTCGATGGCTTTTCTATCCAAGACTTTAACTCACTTCTTCCAATTTCGCAATGAAGGATGGCCAGTGAGAATCGGTGCCCAAGCTGGTGGGAACATGAGCCGCGATTTCTTAGAATAACCAGACACTCTTGAGCAGATTAATATACTGATCAATAGGAGGGCTCACACTGGTTATGATCGTCTCCGATGTAAAGTTCTTGGTTGATCTGTTGAAATATATGAAAAAGGCGTCTAAAAGCCCATCAAGCTGGAATAAAGCAGGATCATAGGACTTTGCCGTAGTCATCTCAAATAAGAACCTTGAAGCGATATTGACAGGGACTTCAAGTAAGTAGATCCCGCTAGGCCCTCACTCGCGCATCACAGCATTTAGGTTGGGTATCGGAATTCCCGTCAGGGTCTTTATTTCAAGCATAAGGGCCATGCCTGTACGTCCAGAAAGGCCCGAGGATCGATGGTAAATATCTTGTCGAGCACGGACTTACAGGTCCCTAGTATAGGTGAGCAATGATCGGGGCAAAAAATAACAACCCCTTACACTTCAAATGGCCATAAGAAGGCCAATATTCTGAGGTTGTGCAACTTGATACGATGCGACAGTCGGTGAATTCCTTCATGTATGTGTACAACCTCTTCTGTTCTCTGACGAAGGTTTCCTTCCAGTGAATGCTGCTTTACTTTTTTTACCATAAAGGAGCATTTCTTAAGTGTAGCCTCGCAGTCGCCGATGATTTGTTTGAGAGACGCCTGGTCCCAACGGACAGCTGTATCGAACAGGCCATGCTGATGGAGACTTATTTGCGCGTCAATAATAATGCGTGAGAGCAACACGAGGTTTCCAGCGAGGGTCCTGAGCTCCTTGCCAAATTCTATATCTTCACTAGCTGCAATAGAATAGTTGTCAGCGATAATATAAAACGGGATTTGATAGTGACAATGGGGTGGTGTCGTACCCAAGCTTCGCCCATGATTGGCAGATTCGAAGATTCCATACACTCGCCACGCAAACCCCCCAACCCCCGTGATTCCACTGAGATCCGCTGCCATGGGGCTGCGATGAAGTCACAACACTTAAGAGGTTCGAAAATATGTGTTCAGCGAGGCTCCGAGCGCTTAAGTTTACGACGCGACCCTACAAGTGCAGCCGCTTGGTGTAAATAGTCCTTCTTGGATGAAGAGAAAAGGGAGGCGAACAGGCAATTGAGCAAAGCACAGCTACCTGAGTGGGGGATTTACGTTATTGCATGTCCAAGGTATTGGGCTTTTCAAGCTGTGCGATTGGTGATGCTTGATGGCTGTGTTCAGCTGGGCGTAGATGGCCGGTCAGATATGTGCACCAATATTACGCCTGGGATATTGCACATTCGTTGTTTGACAACGAAGCTGAAACACACCACCAAACATCCTGCTAGAAATCACAGGATACCGTGCCAGAGCGAAGAGACAGGGAATCTGTCTAGTATCATAGTATAAACACTTGAGAAAGGATTGAATTCACAATGCAGACGCTAATGGTATCGTAAAATCATCTCTCTGCCTTTCATGCCTGGCGCAAAAGTCCATCTCGATCCGTATACTTTCGGTCGTTCGGGCCCATGGGCGCCGGATCCGCGCTGTCTTGCTGCGGCAAGTTTCCAAGCGTCTGCTGCTCCATCCAACCCTTGGGTTTCCGCGTCATATGCCACTTGACGACGATGCAGAGGAAGCTGACGGCGGCAACGGCGACGGTGCTCCAGGAGAGGGCATCCAGAGAAGCGCCTCGCCTGGGGTTCATGTTGAGGCCGCGGGGAAGCCTGCTGTCGAAGTTTTCCACGTGCATGACGAAGAATGTGGACATGACGGTGGCGTGGACGGCCGGCAGCACGAAGTAGGCTACGACGAGGCCCCAGTAGGCGAGGCGAACTTTGTCCCATACGTGCTCGTCGGCGGACTCGATCTCCTCGCGCGTGCCCTTGGGGCAAGGGCAGAGACTCTTGGCGAATGCGCAGCGGCACTTCATCCAGTAGGGCTTCTTCTTCATAGCCCATTCTTGGGCGAGCTGGGTGACGGTGAGGACGATGGCGAGGATCAAGATGATAAAGTATAGGCCCGGGGCGCCGCCAAAGGGGTCCGCCAGCCAAGACCGCCAGCCCTCGAAGAAGGGGTTGGCGCACTCGGGCGCATTGCTGCTGACGGAGGGGCAGTACCAGTCGTCTCGCGGTAGGCCAAGGTCCTTGGCGATGGTGCGGAACTGTTCTACGGTATCGAGCCTCCAGATGGGGCCTTTGTAGGTGAAGCCAGCCTTGGGCACACCTTCGGGGGCGTCGGGGTATTCCCATGCGAATGTGCTTGGGAACCAGTACATGCGAACGAGCAGGGCGGTCGAGTCATTGTTCGGTACGATGCCGTCAAACTAGAGTAAAGACGGGGAGCGGTTAGTCGACGGCTCCTGAACGCGATGCCATAATGGCGGGGGAGTGGGACAGTTCGAGGCATGATTGCAACGTACAGATGCATATGCGAATTCTCGAAGCGCAAGTTGGTCGCCCACAAGAAACGTGCCGGCAATTAGAGGAAGAATGGCCAAGGCCACCAGCGCGATGCCCCCGGCGATGGCGACGCCCAAGAGCGCATCGCCCACGCGCTTGTTACTCGGATTCATCTGGGAGGTTTGACTGTTGATCAAGCTGCTGGGACTCGTGATCACGTGTGTGGTGGACCAAAGAGTGGTCGGTTGAACGGTTTGTTGTTGTTGGTGGCTTTGACGTGTGACGATCAAGGAAAGGAACAGATTTCGAGAACAAGCTGATTTGCTCTGACTCTTATTTCAAGCAGCATGATGCTTCGACAGGACCAGAAATCGGCACCGGGGTGGGATGCCTGTTCGTGTCAGCCTCGTGAGAATGGAGTCACTGTGATGGTCTGCAACCACTCAGATCGTTGCCCTGAGTTGAGCCGTTGCGCCTGAACCAAGACGGTTGCGTGCGCCACACCTAATATGGCTTCGCTCCCCAGCCTGGGCCGCCTTGGCATCTCACGAAATCACCTAAAAATAAGCACATGCAAGGAGTCGCCGAACGAAAGGGCTGAGGCATCGGGCCAAGGCCAAGCCCATCGTTTGGGCTCGTCAAGCTCTTTAAGGATCTCCATGTCAGAATTAATTTGTTTGCCGTCGATTCGCATAGCGACGATTGCCAGAACCGATGGCAGACGCAGCCAAGGCGTGTCAGGTGCAGCTTGGGAGACGAGGCATAAGACCTTGTTGTGCGCGCTTTGTTTCCTGGTCGAGACCGCATTGTCCGTGTGTTGCAACACCGGGTTACTTATCTTAGAAATGTTACCCAAGTAGAGAAGCGGTTGATCGTGGGAGGTGACACGAGAATGTGAGACAGAGATTCGAATAAGAGTGGCGTTTCGGCAATCACGAGTTTGTAGATGTGCCGTGAGAAGTGATTCAGTGAAGAGACTTGCGATCGTCCGTACACAGAACGTCTGTTGAGCCCAGAAAATGTCGAACCGTCAGTCACAAGATGCATTTGGCATCGTTGCACGCGATCCTTTGTCAGGCGCCTGGACTGCTACCCTAGATCGAGAAAAATGTCCATGTCCATGGACTTGTGGTGACGGCTAGCACAAGTGGGTTATGGTGATATGAATCCAACAGGGGATCTCTCCGAGTGATTCGGGACACCGGCTCGCCACCGCTACAAACATTTATAGGCTGTATGTACGCCTGGACAGAACTTTGGGCAAACAATGAGACGCCAATTCTATGGGCGATACTTGGGGCGGGAACAGGGCACTCTGTCCTGTGCATGTGCATTGCTTGGCTACAACGGCTGCCGAGTCATCCCACTTGTACAGGCAGCTACCCTGCTCGAGTCACGCATGGTGATGGTTGAGATTGCGAGGCACCAAATGAACGTGATACTAAGACTGAGTGGTTGGCTCGACGCCATATTTGGAACACTTATCCCTCGCATACGAGATCACAGAAAGCAATCTGCTTTGCTAAGAGACGGTGCAGAAATGGCAGCGCGCATGAGACGTTAGCCCCATTTCTTTCTTTTCGTTACCATCAACATGTTTCATCAAGGTTGGCTTGCTTTTGTCGCACTTTTCGCGTCGGAAGTTGAATTCAACACCCGGACAACCTTAAGCAAGCAGCATCGCGAAGCAGAGAGCGGCAAAGCAAGACAAGGCCGTACGATGTGGCAGAAATCGATACTTTTGTACGCCGACACGCCCATGGCACGAATGAGGAGACTGCAGGCCGGAAATTGCAATCGACGCTCGGCGGCACACAATAGGGCCGCAACTCGGGATTGACAAGAAATGCGAAAATTCCGTAAAAGGGAGCATTTCGCGTTGCATCGGACTCGGCTTTCTGATTGAGAACCCGCGGGTTTCTGAATTTATCAATGCTCAATCCCGCGAGGCTGTGCTTCACCAGCCCAGCGTCGTATATATTCGGAGTCGTATGTTTTGCGAGCAGTGCAGTCAGAAGTTTGTGGCTCGCTTCTCGTTCCGAGGGAGTGGGCCCAGCGATTGAGCCAATACGGTACGGTGCCGTAAACGAGCAACCCAATGGGACGGGCACGACCATTGATGGCGGGAGGCCGCGTTTCCCGCCTTGCGCCTCGAGCTAGTGGCTACATATTGACGCCAACGGCTTGGGGCAGAAAGGGGCTCGCTCCAGAAAATCTGAATCCCACACACACACACGCAACGCTGCGTGTTGGATCTAGCTAACGTAGCCCACAACGCCCCCTGCGGGGAAGGCCAGGGCACTTGGTTGGCGCATTCTACAGGGACCTTCCTTCTTCAGACGAACTTGGTGCAGTCGCCACGAGGAGAATATGCATCGTATGTTCTTTTGGGAGAAGAACATCATTTGTGGCTTGACTTGATGTCCCCAACGCTTCAATATCGAGCTCGGTGCAGAAAAGCCAAGTTTGCATGAGCTTCTGGGATCACTTGCCCCATTCAGACCTGGTCCTCGCCCGGCCTGTCGGTGTCCCGCATACCTTACAAGCTTTTGCTGCGCACGTAGTTCCACAATTCGCTCAATATGTCCTCAACATAAGTCACAGGGGGGTCGAACCTTGGGGACGCGCGGATACCGGTATGGCCCGTTTGCTTGGTGAATGAGCCATGAATGACTCTCGTTGTGAAAATCTTTGACAAACATGTCATGAACATTAGCTATTTTCTTGCTTCATACTCTGTACCTCAGACGATGAATGGGGCAAGCTGCTCATCTATTTCTCGTACGGGCGTGGTTCGTCCCCCATCCACGTATGTACTCGCCCACGCACCCGCGTATCAGGTCTAGCGTGCGAGAGGGCTAGAAACGTGCTAGCAGAAGACGCGCAAGCTAGTTGTAGAACCCATGGCCCAAAATTGCCTCGCTGACTCGGTTATGATCTAGATCGTGGGTGGTGGACATGCTCCTGACCAGGTGGCTTGACGGGTGGGCCTTTGACATCATAATAAAGAGTGTCCCTTCCTTCCACACAGTTGCGCAGGGATGCAAGATGTCTACTGTACCGCTTGGTATCCAAGATAATCTTCTCATCATCCTCTTCTGGAATTTGCTGGGATGCTTCCTTGATTTGGCGGAGGGTCCAATTCGAGGGCTAGCCGAACAAATGGACAATGTTGAGGATGGAAAGAATAGGGGAACAGATTGGCGCGCCTCTGGGGGGAGACGAGAGGGAGCCCGTCAGTAAATTAAACCGGCAGGATCCTGTTTCGTCGGCAGGCAGAAAGTATGTAGAGTCAGGTCAGCGGCTCAGTAAGAATCCGAAAGGTGAGAAGTGCTCATCCTCGATCGGCATCTTACACGCTCCGTGCAGGGAGTATCGAAAGCTGTTGCGATGTCTCAAAGGCCGACTCCGACGCAACGGCCAAAAAAATAAATAAATGACAGGCAAACGCCGTCGGAAGAATCTCCTGAAAACCGAGAAATCTTTGGGGCACTTTGGGGGCTGGTGTCGCCATTTGAAACTAAGCTTAGATTTAGTCGGAGGACCATGCCGGTTTGGGAACCGTCCCCCGCTTCCACTGCACCTTCCACAAACCATCAGCAGGGTCCTGCACAAAAGCGAAAAAAGCGAAGGAGGGACAAAAAAAAAGGTCGAGAAAGCCACGAGGACATTTTGTGTCTCTTGCTTCGCCCGTTCAACGGCGGGCCCTCGGTAGACGTCAGCATCTGTAATCGTTTCGCAAATCTCGGGACCGGCAAACGAAACCCCCCTCTCTTGCACCGAGTTGCGCACCCAATCCGCCGGGAGCAGGTGATACGCGTATCTTCTTTTGCTAAAACGCACGGCAAGCCGACATCTGGGTTTCAGGGTCCTACCCACATCGCCCACCACCAAGGCTAGGCTGTGCCACAACCTCCACTGCCTACCCATGGGGGCAGCTCGTCATGCACGTCCCCCAGCTCGGTCCTGTTCCTTGGGGCCATAGCTCCGTTGTCTTTAGCCTGTGAGGAGTCAGGGTAGCTGCTCCGTCTTCACGCTAGCTACTTGCACGGTCATGGGTTTCTCTGCCACTCGACTGCCGCTCAATCTCTTAGATTGGCAATGAGAAAGGGGGGCCCAAGGAGATTGCGCACACCTACGGCCCTCCGCTTAACGGCGGCACTCTCCGGTGAGCAGCACGAGCCAGACCGTGTGCCCCGAATGGGACACCATGCCATACCCCCGGCTGTCCATCATTCTCAGCTTCCGCGCTACAGACTTGAGATGGATAGCGTACCAGCATGGCCTGCTCCCTCTCCTTCTCCCTCATACGCGTGCCACCCGAGGCGTGGCCTAGGGAAAAAACTCGGCCGGCCCATGTGGGAACGAAGCCGACCCGCAATTGTTCCCATAGATTGTCGAGGGGCAAGTCCGAGTCGAGTCTGGACTGTCCCTCGTACCGCGGATAGTCATGCTGTGTGCACTGCTTTGCCCCTGGGCGTCGTGTCCCCTTGGCTGAAGCAAGCTTGGTTGGTTGGCTGCCCATGTGTGTGTTCTCTAGAAGAAAACAAAGCGGGTTCCCGCATGTGCCTCCCCTTTGATGTTGCTTCCCGTCCTACGTCTTCTTCCAACTGGCATTTGCGCATGTCTTGTTTGTCTTTCACCGATTCCCTCTGACCAAGTCGACGTCGAAACGAGACACAAACTGGCCGGCCAGTTACTCGACGCATTCTTCTTGAGAAGTTTACTGCCCCCTGTGCACCGTATACCGTAAAAGGATCCAAGGAGCGCGACGATACCGAGTTCCCTCGAAACGCATTTTCATTCAATTGCTCGCCGCCTGTCGTGTCGCCCGTCAAGTTACCGACCGCAAGCATGGATCGCGACGCAATCATCGCTCCGCGCATGGTGGAAGCGCTCATCGCCGATGGACAAACAATTGTTATCTATGAGGACTACGTCCTCCGACTCGACTCGTGGCTGGAAAAGCATCCTGGAGGTCGATTGGCCATTTTGCACATGGTGGGCAGAGATGCGACCGATGAAATCAAAGTGTAAGTTGTGTTGGAGGGGGAGAGCCGCATTTTCGGCGTCAGAAAAATAAACGTCAGATTAAAGTTTGGACCCTGGCCCAGCCCTCCATGCGGCGGCACGACGGGCACCAAGGGGATTTAAATGCATGGTTCAAGCTTCTGTTTACGGACCAGTCGGAATTCAAGTTTACTAATGTCCTTGTGACGTAAACAGATATCATTCCGCAAAGACGTGCCAGACTATGCGTGCCTTTCGGATCGGCCGGAAGCAGGGGGTTTGGGTCAATATGACACCACCAATAAGAGGAGGCACCTTTCGACCCTACGAACCAATCTCGGTGGGGGCCGACTCTAGCGACTCGGACACCGACTCGGACAGGCTGGATGATGATAACATAAGCCAAACCTCGTCGGAGTGTAGTTGCGAAAATGGCTTTGGGCACAAGTCGACGGCCCTCCCATCGGAGCCCGCGGGCCTCCGACAGCGGGCTGCCGTGTCGCAGGCGTCTTGCCAGTCAAGCAAATGCCCTCTGGCGGAACTGAATGCCTCCAAGCCTGCCGCCAAGGGCTCGTCGACGGTTGTCCGGATGGCCGATGATGGTGTCCTACAAGAGGTCATGCGGGATACCGCCAACTACCCGTCCGTCGAACCTGTGGTGCAGCAGGACATCACCAACAAGTACCGAGCTTTGCATCAGCGTATTCGGGACGAGGGACTGTACCAATGTCGCTACCGCGAGTACGGAAAGGAGATGATACGTTATACCGCATTGTTTGCTGCGTTCCTTACAACGCTCTACTACAAACAGTACATGATCTCTGCCGTCTTCCTCGGCCTCTTCTGGGTATGTGACCGTTCCCGACCTACATCTTCTCGATTATTCTAACATTTTCCACAGCACCAAATCATGTTCACAGCTCACGATGCTGGACACTGCGCCATCACGCAGAAATTTGAGTATGACGCCCTCATTGGTCTCTTCATTGCCGACTTTTGCTGTGGCCTGTCAATGGGCTGGTGGAAGAGCAGCCACAACGTCCACCACCTCATCACCAATCAACCGGTCAGTACAGACAGCCGTTAATGTCAAAAACACTTACTAACTTTGTCGAACAGGAGCACGACCCTGATATCCAGAACGTGCCTCTCTTCGCGACATGCCCTAGCTTCTTCAAGTCGCTTCGCTCCTCCTACTACGACTTCACCTTCGTCTGGGATGCCGCCGCCGACTTCCTAGTGCCGTATCAGGCTTACACCTACTACCCCGTCATGGGTATCGCTCGTTTCAACTTGTACCTTCTTTCCTGGCTTCATGTCCTCTCGAAGCGATCTTCCGGTCTTGGTGGCAGCAAGGCCTGGTGGATCCGACCGACCGAAATCGTCTTCATGGCATGCTACTGGTTCTTGTTTGGCTATTGCCTGCTTTGGCGAGCGCTCCCGACCTGGACCATTCGGGTCATGTTCGTGCTGGTGTCGCACATCATCACGATGCCACTCCACGTTCAGATCACGCTCTCTCACTGGGGCATGTCCACCGTCGACCTCGGCGAGTCAGAGTCCTTCCCGCAGCGCCAGCTCCGTACCACCATGGATGTCGACTGCCCGGCCTGGTTAGACTTCATCCATGGCGGCCTGCAGTTCCAAGCTATCCACCACTTGTTCCCTCGCGTGCCACGCCATAACCTGCGCAAGGTGCAAGGCATGGTCAGGGAGTTTTGCGACGAGACTGGAATTCCATACAGCATCCTTGGTTTCGTCAAGGGCAACAAAAAGGTGCTCAAGAGGCTTCAGGATGTAGGCGACCAGCTCAAGCTTTTGTTGGATTGCCAGAAGCACATGGCTGAAACAGGCGAGAGCGGTCTGCACTGATTTTCTTAACGAGATACGAGATTTTGTTATTAGAGTATATATTAGATGCATTGTATTAGTTAGACAAATCATGGCGACGTGTATATACAGATTTGATCGTTGCATATTTGGTTCCTATCGAGGAGAATAAGCTTAAATCGGAGTGAAATAAAGCCAGGCTTAGTTGGCTCCGCCCAGAACAGACCTGAATCGTAACGTGGAGGAGTTACACCAATTGCGTTGGTGCCCAAGGTAGTTTGACGCGAACCCGAACTAGCCCACCGGAGGATGAATGGTTTAGTTTATGGGGCCAGAAAACTGGCCGTAAGACTCCTTTTTGGATCTGCCGACTAACTTCAGACTTTTCAAGTCATCCATTTGTCTCTACCGTCTACAACCCATAAGCCCCTGCAGCGGACTTGGTCGGAGATTTGCTGACACTTCGTGACAGCACAAAATGGGCCTCATGGCCAAAGCAGCTGTTATCTATAAGGGAATTGGCTGTGGTCACATTTGAGTAGTTTCGGTAGAAATGCTCCGGGTGGTTCGGTCCTCTTGGGCAAAAGATAGACGCCCCCCATCCAACTAGCTGGGCTTGATTGCCTGACAACTCGCAAACCCTGCCAATCACTCAAGCACATCCCCACGTGAAACGAAGCTGCGATTGCAAAGCGTCTGATTGACAATCGTTCTCAGAGCCCTTTTTGCGGGGACCGGCAAGGGGCATATTCCTGGCGTCACCGCAACATCAGAAGTAAAGCTGGTGCTATGCAGATCGCTTGCCGTGTTGGGTACGACACTGGCCGGGGGAGCCACAGCTGCTATGCCTCTTCCCAGGAGGCACTATGGGTACGGATTGTCATAGCATGACCCTATTATTTGCGCAGGAGTAATAACAAGGTCTCTTTGGGCTGAGATCTTTCTCCGGCTCTTGAAAAGCCCCCCCGCATCCATCCTTGCCTGGCCCTCGTCCCCAAGACCTGATCGGCAACCAATATTCTCCACCTTAACGCTCCGAGCCTCTCCCCGTGCCGGGAAGTGGACCGGGAATTGCAACGCTTCTGCAGCGGCATTAGGATCCCAGCATCCGCCCGCGCTTTCCGCATGCCGATCGTTCTGCGTGGCCCAACGGCCATTGGTGTAAATGGCGCGAGTAGAATAGGGATATCAATCCTCCTCCCCTCTCCCCCCCCCTGGCTGGCCACATGAGAGGAGAGTGCTGCAGGAGAGACGCTCGGCAGTGTCTGTTTGGCTGGGCCCCCTGGTCCCTGAGGTCCCTTGGGGTGCATGGCGATAGCGTGCCGCACGTCACAATCATCTAATGTTGTAGGTGCTTTTGCGCTTCTTGGTTCGGCAATCGTGGGGAGATGTTGTGCTCGATGACTAGATTGGAACAGCTGGGTCAGAACAGGGGCAGTTCCTGGGTTGCTATATAGATGTTGTGTCCGGTAAACCGCTGTCGCGTTCCTCTGATATCTGTCACCATTCGACTATTTTATATCTTTTTCAAGAGTCCTTTATCAGTTAAAGAGAAAGCCATGGGTATTCTATTTCTTGATGATCTGGCCAAGATGCCATTGGCCGTACTTTCCATCGTTTCCATTGTTGCCGTCTTAGGATTCTTCGTGCTGTCGCATATACGGGCCTACAAACGCCTGGCTCATGTTCCAGGTCCAAAGATCATGGGACACACGAATTTGGCCATGGCGGCTAAGATGTACGGCGGCCGAATGCACTACGATATGTTGGATATGATGAAGCAGTATGGTGCGGTTTGCGAGCCAAAGACTTTGGGCGACGCCATTGCTGATAGTAGAGATAGGCCACATTGTGCGGACGGGTCCGAACATGGTCATTGTGAGTGATCCTGAGATCCTGAAGAGGATGTCGGCCGCCCGCAGCGAGTATACGAGAGGCCCATACTACAAGACTGTGCGCATCGACCCAAAGACGGAAAACATCTTCTCGATGCTTGACGATCACACCCATCGTATTTTGAAGAGCAAGATGGGGCCTGGCGTAAGTTGAGCAGTTTAAGACGAGAGCAACTGTGAGAAGACGGCTGATTTGATACCCGCAGTACTCTGGTCGTGAGCTTGGTGGCTTCGAGCCCGGCATCGACAAGCACGTCGCCAGTTTTGTGAACCTCATCCAGCGCAAGTACATTTCGACATCGACTGACTTCCGGCCCATGGATCTCGCCATCAAGTGCAACTACTTCGCGCTCGACGTCATCAGCGAGCTTGGCTTCGGTGCGGCCTTCGGCTTCCTGCAGGAGGACAAGGACCTATACCAGTACAACGAGATCACACGCCAGTTCTTCCCGTTCGTCATGTTCATGGGCAACGTGCCCGCCTTCATTGAGATGCTCGGCAAGTGGCCGCTGAACAAGATGGGCCCAACAGCGGGCGACTCGGCGGGCTTTGGGAGGCTCATGCGGTAAGAGGTTGAGAGACTAATGATACGAGTTTCATGTCGGCTGACGAGTACTGCTCTCTAGGTTTGCTGCTCACTTTGTCGATGGTAGGCTGGGTCCTGATGCTAAGCCTGGCAAGGACATGATTCAGTCTTTTGTCAACAATGGGTTGACGCGGGATGAATTGATGCAGGAGGTCTTTGTGGAAACGTAAGCGTCTCTTCAGAAACCGTAAAATGTGCCTTAACTCCTTCGTACTAACACAACCATAACTTTAGTGTCGCCGGCTCTGACACCACCGCAACCGCCATACGATCAACACTTCTCTGCCTCTTCGGCAACTCGGCAGCTCTCAACAAGCTCCTCAAGGAAATCGACCAAGGCATCGCCGCCGGCCGCATCTCCTCCCCCATCCGCGACGCCGAGGCGCGCGAGATGCCGTACCTCCAGGCCGTCATCAAGGAGGCGCTGCGCATGTTCCCGCCGGCCACCGGCGTCCTGTCCAAGCAGGTGCCCCGCGGCGGCGACAACGTCCTCGGCTACGAGCTGCCGGAGGGCGTGCAGGTCGGCCACAACATCTACGGCTTGCTGCGGCACTCGGACATCTGGGGCGACGACAACGAGGTCTTCCGCCCGGAGCGCTGGCTGGAGGCCGAGGCCGAGGACCCGGAGAGGTTCAAGGAGATGGTCGGCGCGGCGGACCTGGTTTTCGGGTACGGCAAATACTATTGCCTGGGGCGCACGATCGCCATGATGGAACTCAACAAGGTGTTTGTAGAGGTGAGTTGTTCCCAAGCCGCTGGCCCGGCCTCCTTGAAGGGCTCATCCCTGGTTTTCAGTGGGGTGTTTGACTGACATTGCGTCCCTAAAGCTTCTTCGCCGCTTCGAGTTCACCATCATCAACCCTGACAAACCCATGCGCCTGCTCAGCGCAGCCATGCTCATCATGGATGATTTCTGGGTTCGTGTTGCGGAACGGCCAGATGCAAAATAGGGTTGTGTAGAAGAACGATCAAGTTCAACCGTTCATGTTTTTGAGCTTGCGCCCATGTATAAAGCGAACGACCAATATTGTATAAACGAATTTGTTGATCAGCACGGCTGAGGCACAACCTTCAGGTCAAAGCCATCTCTCCAACATGTTGCCTCATTGCAGTTGCCATTGACGTTGAGCTCCGAGGCAGAGTAGGCTTGCGTTGTATGAGACTTGACGAAGACTAAGCAAAGATAATAAATTGCATGGCCTCCAGGAAAGGTTCAAGGAAGCGCTCGATATGCCGCCTCAATGGTTTTCCCTCTTCGCAAATGTTCAAACCCGAAAGAGTGTTGCTGTTTAATCTGATGCCCTAGTTCGGGTTGTCGCAAGCCTGGCTTCACCGACTCCTGCACAAGAGGCCATGTAACTTACCCGATCCTGGGATACGATAAGCCCACAGGTTGTCGAAATCGGGTTTACCCAACATGAGAATCCAACTATCCCTTCTATCCCGCCTTTTCGGCTATGTACAAGAGACGTGAAGTGCATGGTCAGGCCATTTCTAGACCTCGTTCGAGACAGGATTCAATACTTCCTGCGATGCAGATGAGCAGCACGGGGCTCTTGCGGAGCAACAACAACCGATTTGACTCTCCAATAATTCCCCCATTGGGGAAAAAGTAGAACGTCTACCGCGGGAATCATTTGCTGACGGGCTCATCCTGCCATGTGGCACCGCTCTGGAAGCTCGTCGCATTCGCCGTTATTGCCAGCTCAGGCAATGCCGTTTTGGGAAAGAAGACCAAGTAAGGAATCTCAGCCTTCAAGAGACGGGACCCTGCGATGGCTGGCCCCCAGTCAAAGGCCATTCGCCGGCGACCCCTGTCGACGTTCCTCCACACTTTGGGACCCTATTGCTCCAGTCAGCAAAGTCTTTCCAGCTTCTGCGCCCAAAAATAGCATCGCTGTCGGTAAACCTGTGGAGTCGTCCACAAGCAACTGGCAAAGGTTCCATGTTCCTCCCGACTTTTCTGACTGGCAGGGCTTCTTTCATTCGTCGTCGTACGATGAAGGCAACGCATCTGCCGGGAATCGATTTTTTTTTGCCACAGGGACAGGGCTGACCTTCTCCTTTGGTTCTGGAGCCTCTCTAGGAGTAGGCTATCCCACCGAGGCTCCGGCCCGTTTCGCGGGCTGTTGAACCCCGAAGGCACGAGAAAGGAGTTTTGTATATAATTGTGTCTTGGCCTCGTCCTTGACCTCGAGGATTGCTCCATTACCGCTTCAACTACAGCGACAGGATCCATCATCTTCGACCCCTTCTTCAAAGTCAAAGAGTTAAACAACATTCATAATGGCTCCTCGTGGAATTGCACTCGCCGCAACGCTCCTTGTTGCCGGCGCCCTGGCTCGCGATGTCCCGACCAACGTGCGCAACTTTGTCAACAGCGTGCGCAGCCAGGGACAGTGCAAGAAGCCTCTTGCTGGAGGCTTCTTCAGCAGCTGGGACGATACCGTCGCTAGTAAGTCCACCGTCTACTTTGCTGGCGATCAAGAGCTATCCCAGCTCCCGCGCATACGCTCCTCTCCAGCACCCGAGCATCCATCTCTAACCACGAATTGCATTCCACAGCTTCCACATACTGCGGTGACCACCAAGCCGACTACAACATCATCTACCTCCAGAGCAAGAACGGCGAGCTCGTCGACATGGACATTGACTGCGACGGCATCCAGGGCGGCCCTGCCGATGACGGCCGCTGCGGCTCCTCGGGCGACACGCAGTCCATTACGTCCTTCCAGTGGCTCGTCGAGGGCTACGGCACCGGCCAGAAGGACCTCGATGCCAACGCCCACCCTTATGTCGTCTTTGGCAACACCGGCAGCAAGCCCAACTGGCCCAAGTTCAACCCCCAGGAGTACGGCGTCGAGCCGCTCAGTGTCATGGCCGTTGTGTGCGGCGACAAGCTGGTACGGGCCATCGCTCTTCTCTCTCTGTTTCCATCTCATTTCATCCTTCAATGTTCTGTCCCTTGCGGAGAGAGGTTATACTGACGCGAGGCTTGCCGCAGATCTATGGCGTCTGGGCTGACATGAATGGTGACGACGGCGACCGCGCCATGGTCGGCGAGGCCTCCATCTCCCTCGCCACGGCGTGCTACGGCAAGAGCATGAACGGCAACTTTGGCCACAGCGAGAACGACGTCATGTACATCGCCTTCCCGGGCGCCGACGCCGTGCCCGGTGCCAAGGGCGCCAAGTGGAACGCCCAGAACTACAACGACTTCGAGAACAGCATCACGGCCCTCGGCAACAAGCTGATCCAGCGCATCGGCGGCGGAGGCTCGACTCCTCCCCCCACCAACGACAACTGCAGCTGGCCCGGACACTGCGCAGGTACGCCGCCCTCCCAATCGTCACCGTCGTCTCCTCCTCCATCATCATCATCATCGTCATCATTGCCGCCCTCGTCAGCGCCGTCGGGCGCGGTGGCGTCCTTGGCCGCACGTCTGCTTGGGCCCTGCCTGGTGGCCCTCATCCTTCTGTCATGACCATGCCCCGTTCCGTGCGCTGGCCGCAAGGAAGAGTGACTCGCTGACATTATCTGTCTTTCCTCCTAGGCGCGTCTTGCAAGACATGGGATGACTGTGCCGACGATTTGACCTGCACCAACGGCAAGTGTACCAAGCCTTGATAGGTTCTTGAGGTCGCAGGGGAGTATACATATACCAGTATATGAATGCATA
Organism: Paramyrothecium roridum; assembly: GCA_003012165.1. NCBI lineage: Eukaryota > Fungi > Ascomycota > Sordariomycetes > Hypocreales > Stachybotryaceae > Paramyrothecium > Paramyrothecium roridum. Next base: position 37,791 of record PXOD01000156.1, read on the forward strand.
AGAAAAGGCGTAATCTGGGCTGGAGTATGAGATAATGATAACATAGATGAATACATGACATGAGTGCATTTCGGATAATACGAGTATCTGTTGCCAGAAGTAGACGTTATAACAACTGGAATCAAAGACCGTCAGCTTAAAAGTTAAATCCTCTACAAAAGGGCTACATTCTAGTCATTGCATCATGTCGTTTTTTATGCCCCAACCATCTTTATCCTACCCTCGACCACAGGAGCTATAACCCTGGTCCAATCGACGATGAACTCGCTCTCCTTCAGAGGATCACATTCGCGAGACTTCAAGCCTGCTTTCTGTACCCACCTGGACCAGAACTTGCGCATGAGCAGCGCGTCAAAGTCGATCTGATCGTCGTCCTCATCGCTGTCATCCTCGCCGTCATCGCTGTCCTCGTCCAGCGGCTTGCGGTTGAGACCAATGCGCCGGTCGAGGAAGCGCTGCCACGCCTCGCTCGAATCTTCCCGTTCCACGGTGCGGGCCACGCTGCTGGGGGGCTGGCCATCCTTCTCCAAGATGAGGCTGCCGGAGAGGGGCGTACCCGCGTTTTGCGCCACACCGACCCAGTGATCTGTGAGGTTCTTCCATTGACCGACGGTCCGGAGACCCATGAAGTACTGTCGTACAATGGTTGAGATAAGCATTCCGCCCTCTTCGTCCACAATCTCCTCAGCTTCGCCACCCTCTGACTTGACGAGCATGGCCGTGTAGCCATCTGAGTATATTTCGTTAGCCTTCCCTGTTCCTCCTGAATCATTTTCTCGTTACATACCTTTGCCACGGCCCATGTAGCCCCTGGTAGCCATGGTGTACTGTTTCTCTGGCTCGTACGGCCGACCGGCGATTGCCAAGGAGAGCAGTCGCTTCCCAGACTCTCGCTTAGGGTCAAACTCGAACTCAATATTCGAAACTTGAGGGAAACGCCCTTCGCCTGCAGGATACAAGGACACACCGTTCTCCAAGGCATCCCAGATAGCTTGGCCCTTCAAACGAAGGAAGACGACGGGATCCTCAAAGGGAAAGCACGTTGTGATGTCTTTGATCCGCACGGCGCCGGGAGTGTAGATCTGATCGCCGCGAATCGTGCCTGCGGCCATGATGGCGCAGTCCGCATTGTGGTGCTGGCGCATAATGTCGCAAACAAAGTTGCCGATATTCGACTCCTTCATCCTCACGGTGCTAAAGCGCGCGTCCAGGGGCATGGCCGTCCACCCGACAGGCTTGGATAGCGACTGCTTCAGCTTCGAGGTGAGCTCCCCGACCAGTTCCACTGTCGGCTCATGCTCCGGGATTTCCGAGGTGATGTCACGCCGCCAAATGTCAAAGTCCCACTTGGTAGGGTCTTCCTTCTTCCTCCACGCCTCAACGTAGCTGAGCTGCTTGAAGTCGGTGCCCGAGCGAAGCACATGCGTGCCCTTGATGAAGCTGTGGCTGTAGTAATGGTCATGACCGCCGAGGATGATGTCGATGATGCCGTTCGTCTGCTCTGCCAGCTTGTTGTCGTTGGGCTCACGCATGTGGCTCAGGCAGATGACGATCTCAGCACCGGCCGCGCGCAGCTGAGGCACAATCTCCTTGGCCGTTGCGCTGGCAGACTTGTATATGATGTTTGGCGGCAGGCTGTTGATCGTCTCGAGCCACTCACGCTCTCCCAGGCCAATGATGCCGACCTTGATGCCATTGGAGGTGGTCATCATGTGGGTCTTCTGGGCGTTGCCCAATGGGACATCCTCACCCAGCGCTGGGTCGAGGACATTGGCGAGAAGCCAAGGGAAATCACACTTGCCAGTCAGAGTGCGAAACTGCTTGTCACCAAAGTCGAGGTCATGGTTCTATGGCATTCGCTGTCAGCTTGCGTCGGCCAAGCTTCCAATAAGGGGTGGGGCCAAACTCACTCCCACACAAGCACAATCCGTACCGATGGCATTGAGAATAGGGACCATGTGTTTGCCTTGCATGAAAATCAGCGTTTTAAGTTGAGATTATACGTTAGCCATGGCGGGAGGCTTACCCTTGGTCACCGTGCTCTCCAAGCTCGGGTTGAAGGCATCTCCGGAGAAGAAGGTGATGAGTTTCGACTGGTCCTTGAACCTCTGGTCGTCCTGATACTCCTTACATACGGTCATGAACCTCGTGATGCCGCCCACGGGCTCGGCACTCGCCGGGTCGACATGGTACACGTCGTTGTAGTGCAGGATACGGAGGTCCGGGCTGCCAACGGCGTCGACGTCCTTGTTGCTGCGGCCGCTCAGGTAGGTGGCCTGGGGCTCGACGGGTGGCTTCGGAGGGTTGACCATGTTCAAAACAACTGAAACAGAGGCTCGAGGCTGAAGCTGAATCTGGAGCGGAAACTAAACTAAAGAATTGGGGGGAGAAATGGCAAGATGGTCACTTCTGAGGCCTCTCACCGTACCTCAGATATGGCCAGTGTTTGTCCAGGTATCCATCAACAAGGCAATGCATGGAGGGGCATGGAGGGGCTGTGCTGTGTGTCTGGTACCTTGCCTTGCTTGCCCTCCACGTAGGTACCGCGGGTCCACTCAGGTGCCCTTGGGTGGGCCTCCCGCAAATACCCACCCCATGATTGGCCAAATGACAGATTGGCTCTGATTACGTACCTACTAGGTAGCCAGCTTGTGCACACTGATCAAGGTACATTATATGCATGCATAAGGTGAGAAGGGACTACTTACCTTGGGTAAGGTACCTTATTCTTTGGTTGGTCCTTTTGCGGTAAGATTCAAGCAAAAAAATACCTGCGCCTGAAACCAAAGCACCTGAGCCCGTCATGCGAGGATCCAGAGTTACACATTTTATCCGTTTTTATGCGACAAAGAAACCAGATCCAATGGCCTTGCTTGACCGCCTGGTGGGGTCGTGCATCGAGGTACACTAGGGTGACGCAGGCAATCTTTGGACATGATTCACTTGCAAACACCGGCAGTTATGCGGATGTCCCAAGAAGACTCAACACCCATTCACTGCGGATAAAAGGCACAAGGTGGACACCAATAGGCAGGAAACATTCGCCAATTGCGCTACTCTCAAGCCACAGCTTGCGAAGTAGCAGGCGTAAGATATAGTATTAGGCTTGACTCTGAAGAAGTGAACGTGGCATGTGGCTCGTGTCTTTTTAGACACGGTACAGCCTCTGGGTATCAATACTCCGTGGCCAATAACAAAAACTACCAAAAGATAAGGTAGGTAAGTCATTCGAACAGAGCGATTTGCAACGAGCGAAAGACAAACAGCACAAAATGCCGCTCAACCGCAAATGCCGATAATCCAAGTAGCGATTTGTCTACAGGGCCGCCTTGCCTCGCGACTCGAACGGCATCAGAAGAACAAGCACACCTGCCGCAATAAACAAGGCCCCGCTAGTGTAGACTGGAGCGGACGTTTCGAGATTCGCAAACATGGCGATGATAGGCTAGTTTTTAGAGTTAATACCGACAACGAATCTTGACTACAATTGTAGCAGGGTTAGAGGAGCACTTACTGCCATGATGCCAAATACACGATTGCAGGTGGCGGTCAGGGCATTGCCTGTACCACGTTGGGGCGTGGGGAAGAGCTCGGGCGTAAACCCGTACAACACGGCGTACATGACGTTACTGCAAAAGCTGAAGGCGCAGTTCCATCCCAGAAGAGACTGGCTGTTCAGGGCCGTCGTCGAGCAGTACAAGAAGACACCTGTTAGGACAGTGAAGACGGACAGGGTGCCTTTGCGTCCGATGCGCGGGACTTCCACCAGATAGCCTCCAAGAAGGGCGCCTGGAACACCAAGCACGGCAATAATGAGACTGTTACGGTAGGTCAGATATGTGCTACCGTCGCCAAAGTCTGCACCCCTGGTGGCCTGAATGTATGGCAAGAAAGCGTTGTAAAGAGGATAGGCCAGGCCAATGAAGCCCCATACAACCATAATGATGCCAGTGCTAATGGCAAGGCGGCCTGTAGCAAAAAGCGGCTTGATGCGGTCCAAGTTGACCTCTTCCAGGTTTCGCTTCACAGCAGTGACGGCGCCAGTCCTCGCAACGTAACCCTCGGGTTCGCAGGCTTTGAGATCGTCCAAAGTCAGAGCCGACGTCTTGCCATTTCGGCGGGCGACCTCGTGTACAACACGAATGGCCTCCTCGTCGCGACCCTTGCCCATCAGATACTTGGGTGATTCGAAAATGGTGAAGCAGGCGAATCGGATGGCGAACATGAGAAGTGTCAGGCCACCCATCGTAATAACGAAGTACCGCCAGCCCATGTTTTCGGACCGGGTGCAATTCTCATCCGCTTCGCCGCATGTCAAGTTACCCAGCAATGGCCATGCAATTAAAGTGGCAACAACTTGAGCGATTGCCCAGTCAATGGACAACACCGTCAACAGATATTGGTGTGTGCCAGGCAGGAACTCGAGGAATATTGCCGAGTCGACAGGGAGGTTGCCACCAACACCAAAGGACCAGAAAGCGGCGAAGATTCCTATGGCTGCAAAGTTAGGTGCCCCGGCGGCAATCATGCCCCAGACAGCGGTAAGACCCAGGGTTAAGTTAAACCCCCATTTGCGACCGAAGATATCGCACCCAAACCCCCAGAAGATGGCACCGGCAAGGAGGCCAATGTTTTGGGCCAGAGTAAGCAACGGAGGGCGCGAAGGACGGAACTCATTAGCAATAGGCGTGAAGATGAGCGACGTAATAATAGGCCACAGGTTATCGCTAGCCCATCCGAAGCCGACAACGATGAATAATTGCCATTGGTACCATCCCATGCCAATATCCTGAATCTACACGCTATTGTGTAAGCCATGGGTCACTTAATGCAGGGGACCCAAGGGCGCCATTTCTCCAACTGCACAGCAAGCTGACAGCAGCTTGCAGGCAATTGGGTCATCGGACAGTGCCTACGGCAAACGTGGGGGCAACACATACAGCTCGATTCAACACCCGGGCCTTCGCTTCGTACACCGGATCGAGCGCACCTTTGGGAATAATGGCTTCGTCGTCGGCGCCATAGGCGTGAGAAGAACCGCCTGCGCGATCATGAAGATGGCCGTCGACAGAATCACTGACAATGCCCTTGTGCTCGGGATCGGACTCTGGATCAGTCGCCATGATGTCTCGTCTGGTGTTGTCTCGTCTCGATTTTCCCAGGTCTTGCGGTTCGGATGTCGCACGTCGGGGAGCTGTGGGGATTCGGCCGCTTAGAGTCTAGGCTCGTCGATCTAGATGCGGACAGAACGGGAATGTCTGGCACCCAGGCTCGAAACAATCGGCAACAATTCACGGCGTGGGCAAGAGACGGGAGTCGCGCGGGGGGGTTGGAAAAGAAAAGAAAGGGTATTTATTTCATGGCACGGGCGGCGAGAAGATGGACGGGACAGTTTCTTCCTGCAAAGGTGCTTTTTTATTCGACGGCACTCTGGAAGCAAGCTGCAGCTTGGATGCACCAGCAGCCACTGGATGCGGGCCCCGGGGCAGGCGATAGTGGGCACCTTGGGCGATCTCGTCCGGATTCGTGCAAAGGTGACGATTCGGCCGGGCTAAATGGCGCCATGAGGCAGCGGCCCCAATGATTGGCGCATATCTTGCACGAGGAAGCTCTCAGGGAGCTTAGCGACTCGCAATGACCACCAGGAGCTTTCAAGGTTTGTGGGGAGTCGCCGAGATATCCTTGACGCCGCCTGGATAGCAAGCCACAGATAAAGGAAAGCGTGAATGTCGGCGTTGAGCCAGGTCGTGCTTCAACGGTGGAGATCGGAGTATTTCTTCTCTGCAGCGGCTTCGCGCTCTGCTCAGATGGCTAAAATTGCTTTTTTTGTTTTGAAGAAAAGAGAAAGCAAGCAAAGCTGCACATGTCATCAGAGGAAAGTGCCGATCATGGGAGCTCACGTGCTTCACGATGGCCATCTTAGGTAAGGCAGGCAGGCAGCCTTGATAGGATGAGATGAGACCTCCCAATTGCTGCACTGAACCACAACCAGGAGGCCTAGCTTTCTGCGTTGCTGCTGCAGGCCAAGCTTCCTCCATGGATGCTCCGTGCTTATCATGATGAACAACCGCTCATTGCTGGGATGCCCGCTGTGGCTTCTCTGGATGAGTGAACGCGGTAGTGATTCTCGTCTCGCAATTTTCAGCTCCCAGCCACGCATATTCGAAGTGACAGGAGGCTGCGCGCCACAAGTGACTTTCCGACCATGATGGCGCCATGGCCATTTCGACACCCTTCTAGATTTCTAACGACAGTTCTCGAGGTCGTCGGCAAACAAACGTTGGCCACTTGAAATGGAGTTTGGGGCATTCATAAAATGCAACACTAAAGCTTCTTGAGATGCCGACTTCTTAGTGCAAAATCACGAATTCAGCCACCACCACCACCACAGGAATCACGAGCCACGACGAGCAATGGGCAGTCGTCGATGCGCTGAAGTCAGAGCCACCTTAGGTCCTTTCCAGGCTGGTCCGCGATATGAACGGGCCCCTTAGCACGGTCTACAAGATCTTCCAAACTAAATCATGTCGATCATTCTCTGGGGAACTCCCATGTGGAAACCCCGTCCATCTGGAGGAATGCTCTTACTGGCCATTTCTTGGCGCATCCCAGAAACCTGGAAATCGCACTCAAAGCATACTTTTGAAAGGAAATTGTTAGCACGATAGCAATGGCAAGCTCTTCTTTGGTCGCCTAATTGCACCAAGCATGCCCCTACCACAATCGACCATGTGTTGGCCCTCGAAGCCCCAGAGTGCCAGTGAGCAATCTCGTCAATCCACAGTTGCCGTAAATACATCGGCTTCATTTCATGAGAATGTAGGTTAAGCACTACCGAAGGCAGCTCGGGGAAATCCTGACGTTGGTGAGTTCCTGAAATAGCCAGAGCGAACAGGGTCAGATTAGAAGGTCAGGGCACCATTCCGCGTGAAGTAAGCCAAGGAGCGCAGGCTAGTACTGCAGAACAATGGTCAGCTCATGCGATCACTGTACCCAAGTTGCCGGACTCTGCAGTATTTTTGGCCCTGCATCGTGCCGGAATGTGTAATAGCCTTTCAACCACGATCGAGTCATTCACGCAGAAAGTGAACCGGCAATTCGTCCATGCCGCGACGCTACCGATTGGATTCTTTATCGGATTGAACGGCCCACGGCCAGATTTTGCCCCTCATTTAGTGTGTCTTTTTGAGGGAAAGCTCTCAGTGGGAGAGGAGCCGGCAGCAAGAGTTATCCCTGGCCTGCCAGACCTTCCACCCCTGGTGGGTTCTGAAACCGCCAACGCACAGACGAGGTCTCACTAAGAAGCCCCAAAACCGGAAGCCACTGGTAGGCTTTTGGACTTTGGCTGCTGGCCTAGGAGACGAGTCGAAACTTGCTGTCGGATCGTCCCCAGTGCCGGCGACCTGGAACACAGCATGTAACCGTCAGCACCTCAGAGTGTGTATCGAAACAGCCAGCCAGGAGGAGGAAGTTTGAGCTCCCAGGGCAGCCAGAAAACATCTCCTTGGCAGCGCCATGCGGTGGACGCACCGGAAAGCCTGGCAGAACGAAATTGAAAGAGGGTTCTTAATTAATTTGCTCCTCGGCTGCAGGAACGAAATGCCATCGACAATGGATGCTGCCCCCATAAGGCCCCGAAAGCCAAGCTAATCATCCCAATCCTGCACCGGTGTTCCGTGGGCAAGCCCGCACAAGTTAGGTCAAGTCCCTTTTCGGAAGCCCGTCTCCACTTGCGTCGTCGAGTCAGCGGTGTGGGATGAGAATAGCAAGTCATCCATCCAGCGCTTACAGGAGGGGAACGGAGAAGGAGAGGGGGGCAAGCACTCGGGCCTCCGTTCGTCCCATGCATTGGCTGCGCCTCTCCAATCCAATCAGCGCCGGTAACCCTCTCGAGTGACAGTCGAAGTCCACCTCGAGCAGCGCTCTGAAGCATCACTTGGGGTGCCCCGAAACCGTCCCTGTAACGCCTTCGTCCTTTGGCTCCATGAGGCGCCGGAACATGTCGAAGGTTCTTCGAGGGTGATACTGGGTTCCACCGTGTCGAGTGGTACCCTCTCCTTTCTGTTGCAACGCCGTGTCTCAGCCGGCTTGTCTCTCGACTGTCCGTCGTACTCAGCTCCTGGTCTCCACTCGCTCGCCCTGGGCGGCCTGCCCCCTGTCCGCCATGCCCGTACTAGGTGGGCAGCAATTCTAGGCCCCCTTCGGCAAACGGCACCCACCCTATCTTAGGATACCCACTCCATCGCCGAGGAGCCCTGCCTGGACGTTGTCACCGTTGCTAATTTTTGCCCCCCCTGCATGTCATTTGCTCAGCAAAGGCCTGACGTTACCTTGGACTAACCGTTGCCGCCCGTGGCACATTAGACAGTCCCTTGGCTTCACATGGTTCGATGGACTGGGGCTTGGCTGCAGGAACCGACCGATTACAGCGTGAGGAGGGCTAATCTAATACTGCTCCCGTTGCACATCGTCAACTATCGCTCTCCAAACCAAATAACTTACGATTCTCTTCCTTGGCGGATCTGTTCTGTTACTTGTTTACCTCAAGACGTCCCGCAACTCCCGCGTCACATCTTTGTCTCGTTTCATCTCAACCTCTTCCAGCCAACACCACTTACGCGCGCATATACGCACACCACACCTAGACACAGACTCAAACACGCCTTTCTCTACGCGCCTACCCGCCATCATCGTCTCCGCCCGCTAGCCCACGTTTCTGTTTCTCTCTATCCTCTCGTGCGACTCGACTCGGCTTGGTGCTTTTCTCTTTCCTTCATCTTTCAACACAGTCAGATCGCTTTGACAGACGATCACCACAGGGAAACGCCCGCGACTCTGAGAGTCCAATAGTCCCTGTCGACGACGATCGTATTCAATTCTCGCCGCTGGACGGATTAATCTTCTTGTTAATTTAATTTTGCGTCCATCATTGTCCTTTGGCTCGGCAGACGAACCCACGCGATACCCGACAATCGACGACTTCAAACCCCCCGTACATACGAGAAACACCAAGCAGCAGCGCCGCATGGTACAACCCTAGCATACACTGAAAGCAAACGAACCTCCGGAAATCGAGATTGGCGAGTTCCCCTCAAGCAGCGGGTTCTCAGCTATACCGAACACAATGCCCTCGCTTCGATTCAGTCTCACCACCGCCTTGTTTTGCGCTGCGTCGACACTGGCCTCGAGTAACCCGGCAAGCGGTGCCATCTACCTACGAGCCGACGACGTCCTTTCAAAGCCGTACTCTTCCGTCGCTGGTAGTTCAGCAGTCGTGATCGACCGCCGCCAGGCCCCTGCCAACCCATCAGCCGTCCTCAACGGTACTACCAACGACATCCACATCATCCGCAACCCGGACGGCACGCTCAACATGGACTCGTGGAACACCGTTACCGACGCAGCTTGCATTGACGCGCTCAAGAAGCTGCCGCGCAGCACGAACCCGTCAGGCCACTGCGTCTGCTACAATCTACCTTCGCTCGATGCCCAGTCGGGCGTCTTCGAGGCCGATCTACGCCTGTACCGCATCTCCGAACCCCGCGAGGGCTTCGCCACCGCGCGACCCGAGGACGTCCAGATCGAAGTCAAGTATGGCGGCGCCATTGTCAGCACCATTGACGCCTCGGCCGTGCAAGCCTTGGGCATGCAGGGTCAGATGGCCAGCATGACCAAGCGCGACTTTGGCGACCCGGAGCTGATTCGAGTGTCGATGCTGGCTGGCAAGATCAACGAGGATCGATTACACACAGACATGACCATGTAAGACTCCAATCCCTTCACCATGGACGACTACAGAAACAGAACCAACTAACCCGTCCTTTTCGCAGGGCCCAATTTGAGGAGCTCGTCATGCCCGTTCTAACCCTTTCCGCCCAGAACGCCAGCGGCGCCCGCGTCACCACCACCGTCTCCCTCAACGAGGCCGTCTTCCTCACCGGTGTCTTCTCCAACGAAATCATCGTCTCGGACTTTGGCGCCGCCAAGGCCTCCGTCGACAACAGTCGCGCCCAATTGACGAGCGGGCAGATCGCCTTCGTGCTCCCCGGCACCCAGATCATGATCTTCCCCATCGGCCTCATCATCACGAGCGTGTGGCTGCTGCTCGGCGTCAGCGCCTACGGCTACGGCACCATCCAGCGCATGAGCTATGCCGAGTCGTACAAGCGGAGAACGAACGGCTCTACGAAGCCACGAAAGACGATATAAGAGCGTGGGCACAATGGACGGAGACCCTTGGGCAAGAGTTGGACAGCATTAAGGGGCAGGGTTGTATCAAAATTCATTCCTTCTACCTGCGGATATTTATTGTGGTTTTTTTTTTCGTTTCTTTTTTTTTTTTTTTTTTGTCTTTTTTACTATCCATGCATCTTTTTGTCATACACAGCGAAGCGTTCGGGATGGAAAGAGAAGAGAGGGAGACAGAGCGAACGAGAGAGCTATAGAACTTCACCACCACCACCACCACCACCATCCGTCCCTACATTTCCCCCACGACTTAGACCACTTCTCCTTTCGCCTGGCGTTTACGATGCAGCCCCAGGTGGCCGCACGCCGGTTTATTCCTTTATTTTTTCACCTTAGAACCTTTGATACCGCCTCTCGCTACTGAACCCTACGCATCTTGTCAATAATGGGAAATATTTATAAAAGCTACCAACGAGCCATGGCGCCAAACGTGAATGATACCTTTGCGCAAATCCCTTGAACATGTCTATTGTGGGCGTCACTCTGTACTTGAAACCTCGCTTAAGTAGAATCTGAATTAGGATAAGCACAAGATGGCAGGACTTGTCAGACTTTTGTCTAAATAGTGCATGTATACTGGTATCTTGATGCTGAAAAGCCAATCTCTAATGATGGGGCCATGCTCGCGAGTAGTTCCGAGTCATGGTGAAGCAAACCAAACAAGTAAGAAACCATCCAAATCATTCAATCCAAGCCGAAACCGCAGTGGCATGAGCTATGGCTCATTCTTTGTCGTCATATCTCCTCGAGCGCCGTTGACTCCAATTAGTTCGTGAACCCCCGCTGTATTGTTCAAATCAATAGTCTATATCATGACGAATCATAAAAGAAGTCATCCATCAGCATATCTGAATATGCCGACTTATCCAAACGGTAAAGTCGATTCAGGCACATCAGCAATCCTAGTTGCTGACACTAGGTCTGCGTTCGCCAGCCCTGAATCGACCCTTGGCCCAGAGCAAACACTCGGTGAAAATCATGTAGCAGCCGGTCACAGCCCAGAAGCTGAAGATGACGCCCAATCCGCCCATCAGCCGTGCATCGACGATGCGTTGGGTAACGGCTTCACGAACGGCGTCACTCATCATCAACCAGCCATAGACGGGAACAAGTTGTTGAGCAGTAGATGAGATGGGGTTTGGTGCTTGCGCTGGCGTCTCTGGATTCTTACCCTGCTCACGCTCACGCTCAGCAATAGTGTCAGCCATGCGCCAGGCGACCTTGTTGTTGATCTTTTCCCATGTAGCCTCGCAAGCAGCAGCACGCGCCTTCTCAGCCATTTCGGCACGACGTTTCTTGTCCTGAGCCAACTTCATAGCCTTAGTGACGAAGCCATCCAGGTCGTCGGGTGGTACAAGGTAGCCGGTATCGCCGTGCTGAACGATATCGGAAGGGCCTCCCTCATCTCGGGCAACGACAGGAACGCCACTGGCCATGGACTCGAGGACAACTAGTCCGAAAGTCTCGGTGACGGAGCAGTGTAGGAAGACATCGCCGCTGGCGTAGGCCGTAGCCAGATCCTCGCCGACCTTGAATCCGGCAAAGATGACCTTTCCTTTTTCGCGTAAGGGATCAAACATTTCCTGAACCTCTTTCTCAACGTCTGGGTTCCTGTTGCCTCCAACAATATAAAGCTTGAAATCAAGGCCCTGAGCGTCGAGCGCCTTGGCAGCCCTAGACAAGAAGTCGAAACCTTTCTCGCCTGCAATGCGGGAAACTGTGACAAAGATGATCTCGCCATTGGGAGCAATTTCTTGACGTAGAAGGTCGCTGCGGCGGCTTGGCTTGAACATGTCCGTGTTCACACCTCTGGTCAAAACCTCAAGCTTATCCTCCTGGACCTTTTGGCTGATCAGATATCGTTGAACGAATCTTGAAGGATAGAAGATTGTTTTGACTGATGGATGTTTGAAAAGATAGCTCTGGACTGCCGCGAAGGCGAAAACAGCAAAGTGACTAAGAGGCGCCGGGAAGAGGATGGCGCAATAGCCTGCCAGATCGGTCTGGAAATTGCATATGATTGGAATCTGGTTTTCTCTGGGCTGCTGGCGCAATTGCAGCATGACTTGAAATCCCAAGCTGGCAGGCGACGCAAGGTAGATGAGATCAGGCGGCGCATCCAGGCCAAAGGTACGCGAAAAGAGTGTTGAGTTCCGAACGGGATATACGATAGACAGCTCTGGGTTGAAGGGGAGCGGATAACCGGTGACGCGGACCTCGGGCTGCTGATCAGCAGGAGAAAGGTTTGGCGAAGGCGGCGGGGTGAATGTGTTGTGCTTTGTGTGGTTGTGAGGGGCGACAACGGCGACTTGGGCCCCGTGGGCGCGCAAATGGGTGACGAGCATGAGCGTAGTTCGACTGACACCGTTGACAGGTCCGAAAGACTCGGTGCAGAGAAGAATGCGCTTTCCCTTGAGGGCGGTGGGAAACTGCGACAGATCATGGCTGGGATACGGCCTTCGAAGGCCGAGCAGTGGTTCCGTTGACATGTTTGCGATGTCCGTGGCCCGGTGTGTAAGTGGGAGTGGAGAGTGGTAAGGAGCAGCTAGCAAGCCAAGTTATCTGGATGGCCCGGCAAGAATACTATTTCCGCACGTTTGTCTGGGAGAACGACAGTGCTGAAGGGTGGTGAGGCGGCTATCAAAAGGTGTAAAGTCGAGGTGAAGAGTTGGCAGGTTGTTAGAAGGAGAGAGGCGCAGCTGCAGTGGCAATCGCCATGACAGGATGCACAGTAGAGGTGCTGTTCAATCAAAGTAACATGGGAGGGACAGGATGAAGAAGAACGGTGAGGCAAACGATGGATGTTGGAGGGAAGAGAGTCGCTTTTACTCCCCGACTGACATGCCGCGTGCCGCCGCCACTTGCGCCTTCCCACCCGCGCCTGGGTCAAGCAGCTGCGCCTGCCGCCTTTGAGGTTCGCGATACCTGACCCGGTGGCTAGGACTAGCACCAACATGGCAATGCAAGACAGGCAGGTACCTAGATCGGGTCTTACCGGTACCTGCCAACTACACTGGACAGGCTTTGGGCAAGCATAGCATTTCAGGAATATGAGTTGTACCATCACGGGTCTCTGGCGGCCATCGGCATGATCAACGGCGCGGGACCAAGAGAGCCTCCCACGTGGCCGAGCGAGTCGGCCTTGAGGTCTCGCACAACCTCCCACGACGCCAAAGAGTACAAATGATACTCCGAACGCCCTCCGTGTGCCCAGGGCCGATGAACTGGAGGGAGGGGTTCCGGCGGGGTCCTTTCTATGCTCACTGACCTTCTACAGAAACCTCTGACAGGCCCCATCCATAGCAGAAACTCGCAGCGAGTGACCGAAGACGAAGCCAAGAACGAACGCGGCATGTGCACTTTGTTCTGCGGGATGCAGGTGCAGGGGAATGAGCGCTAGCGCATTGCTTGAATGGGCGCTGCTGCAATGGGATTTGGCCTGACAGGCACGGGGTTGGCGTGGTTGGACGCAGTTTGTTCACCCAGCTGCGGGCCCTCCAGGTCCATGCGTCCAGCCTTCTTTTCGGGGTCTCTGGAGCGTGCAGGGCAAACGCATACCGGTAGTCGATCTTGGTTCTCTCGTAGACTTCAGCGAGGCATCGTGAAGGCGGATCGTATCTAATTGGATATTCCTTCTGTGATCAACTTGCCCTTAAGTCGGGCGTGCGATATTAATGACATCAAAGAAGATGGGTTGCTCAAGATTGAGGCCGTGGTTTAGCAGAAAGGTCAGCGGGAAAGGTCAAGGTTCGCCTTCGATCCATCCATCTTGGCACCCGACGTCAAAAGAATATAGGATGGATAAAATTGCAGCTGTGCGCTCGGACTCCAGTGATTGCTCAAAAAGAAGAAATCGCCGTCATGAATCCTCTGTGCCAGCGATGCTGGTTACGTCCAATGTACAGGTCACATTATACTAATCTAAGGGCCCAACACCGACCTCAGCCAGCCAAAATTATCACAGCCTCCGTTGCGACAAGCTTTTCCACAGTATGCCCACATTTATTTTTACAATTGCCGCTGCTTGACGTAAAATGTAAGTTAACGGACAGCCCGTCCAAACTGTCGGCGAAGGCATCCGGCACAGTGACACCCACTGTAAGCGCTTTCGTCTCAATCGACCAATCAGGTGTTGTAGAATGGGCACATTGTGCGCCCAACCACTCAGACGTCAGCCATTGACCACTCCCTCGTTCTACGGGCTTTGAACAACCGCATTCTGCGTGTCCCCATTTTATATGAAGCTTGTTTTGCCTCTCTGCTGTCAAGGGATCCTTACTTCAATAGGGTTTCCTCCCGCTGCAAATCGGCATCATCAGGCTGTCCCTCGTGGTCCCGGTGGTTGGCCGATAGGACTTTTTCTTCCCAATTCGGAGGATGTCACCTGCGCGACATCGATAAAGCCCTGACCCAGGAATGACATGTACCCTGAGTCGTCAACAGTCGTCCGCGTGACCTTGACCTTGCAGCTTTGGAAGTGTAGCCTGGACCGCGCTTAGAAGTGAAGCCAACTGCCGAAAGCAAACCCGGGCCCACCTATACACCAAGGCCGAGGTGAGGGCATCACTTCTGCTACATACTGCCGACAACTGTACAACGGACTGCGTTCCGGTCTTGAAATCATCTTTGCAATGATATCTTTGCGCTGTTTGCGACTGACACAATTCGCCGAGGCCATGTCACAGTTGCTGGTCCACTCTGCCTTTGCAATCCTGCCGTGCCACGGTGTCCCGAGTCAAGGACGCGCTTCACACTGGCCTCCGATGCACTCTTCAGCCGATACTGGAGCCTGTTAATATCATTGCGACGTGTCAATGTATTTTTATGTACGGGGGGCTCAAAAGATACAATTCTGAAGATAGTTTTGCGTTGGGCTTTCGCAATAGATCGTCCCTACGTAGCCTCACACGTAGGTGTAGCGGTAGCACAGGTCGCCACTCTCCGTATCCATGATGTCTGCAACCGTCAAGTCCTTGTCTAATCCAGCTAGCGGCAGAGTGTCCGTCAGCGTCACGTTCCTCCCGTCGTCTCCCTCGCCGCCGTAGCTGACAAGGCGGCTCTGCTTGTCGCGCTGCTGCCAGAGCCACCAGATTCGGTCAAGCTGTGAATGATGGAGATAGAAGATGGGATCTAAAAGCATTGCAGTTAGCTCATCACAAGTCTGAAATTACGGATCGGATCGACTGGAGAAGTACTCACCATTTGGTGCTGTGAATGCCATGAAGTCTCCCTGGACGCCCGTCGGAATAATGTCGTGCACTGTCATTTCCAATGCTAGATAGAAGTCGGCATACGTCGTCGTCTTCATTACCTTGGCCAGAGCTTCCGGGTTGAGATAATGCCCGTACCAGTCCTCGGTGAATGAGCGGCTTAGACAATGAGGCTCGTACTTGCTTCCGTACCATTGCGGCTCGAGATTTTTGAACGGTGAGTTCGTCACGCAGTGAGAGGTCATAAACTTGGGTGCCTTTGGGTCTCCGTCCCCGCCAAAGCCGAGCTGGCTGTCGAAGATAGGTGAGCTAGGAAGGTCTTCCCAATCCAAGGTCCAATCCCAGAAACTAGTCCTTTGTAAGTCATTGCCCTAGGTATCACACATGATGGGTAGGGAGAGGGGACTATAGTCGCTTACGGAACTGCTCCTTTGTAGCCGCATGAGTTTCGGAGGGTATTCTCATAGACAAAAATGAAGCGCCGGTGCCATGATAAGAACGGCGCTTTGCCATGTGCTTTAGAGAAGTAGTCAGCATCTGGCTATACACGGTGCAACCCGGGTGATTTTGGGTGACTTACTACTGTGGGCTATGAGGTTGTGCACAAATGAAAAGTCATTGTATAAGGAGCCGTTCAGTCCTATCATTGAAGGCGTATCAATAAAGCACTGGACAGCATCCAGATACGCCTCTTTCTCCTCCTTCGACAGGCTCCTCCACTCCCTCCTGAAATACGGATCTATGCATGCATTTGATGTTTCTTTTGCACCTGAGGTTCCATTTGCAAACGGCTTAGTTGGCCCCTGATAGCGGTACCCAGAGGTATAGCCCAAAGCGAAAATGGTCACGACACCAATGATCGCGGCACAGCTGATGGCAATGACCTTTGCAACCCTCAACCAAGGTTGACCGCCGGGAAGAATGCGACGCTTCTCTACCGGGAACGGTGAATCGGTTGAAAGCTCCGAGTCCGGCACATGTTCATATTGTTGCGGCGACGGCCGCGCTTGAGAAAACATGATCGCTCGTCGTTGGCATGAGCCATGCACTCATACCGAAGGCATCAGGGTGAAACCGACGCAATGGAACGACCGTGTCGCGACGATGAATGCAAGTGGAAAAGGAAGGAAAAAGGCATTCAGCCTGTTGACGACGGCCATTCGGCAGTTGTCTAAAAGTGGAACTCTTTACCATGCAAGCCCCCGACAGAATACTTCCGCCACGGCGTATACTCTGAGCTATGATTGGAGCCTGCGGGAGTTTAAGCGGTAGGTCGGATCCGGACGCTCGACGGTCACCGTGCTAACAGTGGACGCCCCATCCCCACCACTGTTTCAGCGATATTAGTCTCAACGATCCAAGGAGGAAATCCCGGTCCGTGCCAATCCCGGTCGACTCAATCCCGGCCGAGCCGCCCGCTACAGTATTCGCTTCGCGTGGAATCCGAAGCGCTGAGGCCTGCCAAAGTCTCGATTCGTAGAGCCTGACGAGCTTTGAATCGCTTGCCATCTTTGATTAACGCCAATAAAGAAGAAGTCCTGCTTTCGAATAGCCCGGGTGGCCCTTGATGCGGGTGGGAAACTGCCCTTACCACTGGGCATTTTATATTCCTAGGCTCGGGTATATATAAATGTCGAGGTTTTCTCCCTTGCATATCCGTACCATCTGACCACAACCCGTCACTCCGCTGACGTTATATTCGTTGTTCGCCCACGCCTCTCGGCTTTTCCTTTGTTGTCTTTACCTTTCTGCGAACCTTGGCCTGTAGCTAGCCACCGAGCAACCCTTTAGCCGGCCGTCCCAATGGCTGCCATGGACCCTACCGCCCCTACCCAGCTCGATGCAAAACAAGGGCAACAATTGCCTCTCTGGCGCCGTGTCATTGATCAGGCCTGCATCACCCCTGACGTGCAGAGCCACGTGTATCCAGGCTCGGGTGCGCACGCGGACCCGTACCTAGTGAATTGAATTCCGAACGACCCCAGGAACCCCATGAACTTCTCTCCCGTCTTGAAATGGTCCATCACCATGGTTGTTACCGTTGCAATACTGGCAGTAACACTCGTATCCTCGGCTTACTCTGGTGGCGTCCCGGAAATCATCGCGGAGTTCGATACCAAGTGGCATTATTTATCCTATTATATTTACACGACTAGAAAGGAGCCTCGGATTCGGCTGGGCAACTCGTGTATTAGGCTTTTTGTTCCTAGGTACTTCGCTCATCTCTGCTGGTTTGATGAAGACAAGGTCCAACCCAAGGTCCACCCGGCACCTTATCGACCGTAGCGCTTTCAGAGATGCTCCATACCTTCTTCTTAATGTCGGTCTGTTATTCGGGTTTATGGGACTCTACAACGGGTTCAATTATATCGAACTGCTTGCTCTCGACCGCACTGATATCTCCAGCAACCTCGCCAGTTATGTTCTTGTCATTATCAACTTGAGCTCGCTCTTGGGTCATATAATTCCGGGTTACTACGCAGACAAAATTGGTTCTGTCAATGTGCAAACATCAGTCGCTTTATTGAGTGCCGTCCTTACATTCTGCCTCATGGCTCTTCACACGACGGTTGGGATCATCATTTTTTGTATTCTGTACGGTTTCTTCGCAGGTGCCTTCATGGGCCTCCCAGCTACCGGGGTCGTCAACCTTTCGGCTGATAAGACCAAGATTGGAGCTCGACTAGGCATGTCCTCGGCCTTTATATGCATAGGGGTTCTCGTGAGCAATCCAATCATGGGTGCAATTCTGGGGTCTCGCAAAAACTGGAGTGGTCTCATCGGATGGTGCGGCTCATTGCTCATTGCTTATCAGTAAGTCTGGTATTAGCGCACATAGCCGAGGTTAGTCTAGTCTGGAAGAATGCAATCTGATAGAGCTTTATGTTGGTAGCAGCGTTCATAAATTCAGGAGTAAGAGGGATATAAGATTATTTAGCATATCCCGCACCAATAGCAAATTTCTGTGATCGGTAAACAAAGAAAAGTAATTGTGATCTATTTACATTCTTTTCTGCTAATCTCACCACTAAGTCAAGCCCTGGACATCATGTTGTAGTTTGCTCTTCTTCTATAGAAGTGCAAGATCAGGACAATTGCGAATCATGGCTATTGGGATTATGTCAATTATACTGTACCGATCTCCGCGTATTTTTGTCTCACTGGTGATTCTATCAAACAATATTTTCTCCATTATTCGTAAAGTTTCCCAACCTGGGGCGTCTCAACCCTTTTGCTTGAGAACGAGCAATGCCCGTTTTGATTCGCAGCCTGATTGAACCTAACCCCATTTCAACGGCTTCTCCCAGGCTGACTTTTCGTCTGCATGAAAATGGCATGCTGCAGATATCGCGGCGCCATTGCTCGAAGCCACCGGCATACCAATAGATGGCAGGCGTGGGTATGCGCTTGCAAGAAGAGTAAGTGTCACTACTGAGGCTCCAACGATGACGAGTATCACTCCAAGAGGAGACCAGCCGCATGTTATGTTGCCAAGAAACTTGGCCTCATCAGGGGCAAACTTGTCGTCTGATGGCGCCATATATCTGTCCAAGATAACGATGAAGATGCTCTGCGAAATAAGCCAGTGGAGGAGTCCAGAGGTCACGACTAGTGGCAGGGACCATCGATACGGAAGCTGTAGGAAATTACTTTCTCTTTGTGCCCCCGAAGGCTTCGATGTCACCCAGGCCCTTTCCGATGAAGCCCATAATCATTCCATTCGGTGGCAACGCAGGGGCTAGTGAATGACGAGTTGTAAGCAACATAGACAAAACGAGAGAATGGCCTGTGGTAAGTTGGCCAACAAAATACTTGTCATCAGCGCCTAGGCGCCGTCTCCTCAACCTTGGTTCAGCAGAGTATCGATATTAATGGCACCTAAATCGAAACGCGTGATATTTACCTTTGATCTGCTGCCACTGGAGAGTTCAAGGCTATGTATGCCAATCCCAAGAAGCCATGTCAAGACTGTTGAACAAGCAAGCATGCTGGCTTGAATTAGTATCACGGTGCATTACAAAGCAGGAAACCTTTGCCGGTCTTACAGGATTATGAACGTAAATCAACGTCTTCTTTGCAGAGCAAAGAACTTGCGCACTGGTCGTCGACTCACAGGAGATGTAAAGGCACAGACGAAATACACAAGAGAATCCATAACACCTTGTGTGTCCAAGATATGCTCGAGAAATTGCGGAAACTAGGGACCCCTATATCGAGCCATCGTCGTAGGGGATCCTTGTCGCCCGCTCGCTTCCGTTTGCGAGTCGGCGACATCTCAGTCCGCACCTGTTACCTACGTAGGTTGCGGGCAAAGGCCTTATGATAACTCATTATCTAACGTGTACGATTGAGCACCTCAAAATGTATTGCTCCTTTCCTACTTGTCATGTGACTTTTCTAGTCAATTACATCTTAAAGTCCGGATTCGTATGTAATAGTTTTTGCTTGCAAATACACCGCCTGTCTTGCGCTAACGTCGCAACGTTTGTCCATAACTTCGGTACTAGAGCTGAGTTGAGCGACGGAAACTCCGTCATAAGCCCAACACTCTCGGCGAGCATAGCTCAAACCCTGTCTCACCGAGCGAGCGTCGCTTCGCCATTCGAGACCGGCATCGGCCGAAAATACCCTCTTACCACGACATCCTGCGTTGCTCGAACTGGATCTCACAAGTTTTAGGGTGTATCGACAGTATGCAATGGTGCGTCGTTTAAGGTAGCCGTTCACGCTGTTTGCTTTTAAATAACACGCTGTCTACCATTGTCGCGCACTTCTACTTTCATCCTCAACAAAATGTCCATCAATCTCGAGAAAATCAGTATCCTAAGGGTTCGATTCCAGGGTACTTGATAGAGGAAGTACTCAGTCGTGCCCCATCATGGAAGACGAAATTGAGCCTTCGGTATCGGCAAGATCCAAGACGGGCCGCGCAACGATGGGAACTTAAACAAATGTTCCTTGGTATGAAAGTACAAGGTCCTACAGAAATTCCAGTGTATCTATTCCCCCTCCCCCCTCCCTTCCCCCCCAAAATGGTGCATGTTATTACAGCATCCTTGAATCATTCTTCTACTTCGGAGCTGCCATTTGAATCACAATGAGCGCTATGGTCACGATTTGTCTTAATCAGAAATATTACGTCCTCTAGAAAAAGCAGTTGAGGACTTACAGTCACTGCATTGAACACGCGTCATTCCACCAGCCAAAATATTAAGTCAGGGCATAAGGCATAGGAAGGCTCGGCAAAGGGATGATTGCTTAGATAGAATATTCACTGTGAAGCAGATTCTAGCTTCGTCACAAGGGCCATCAGGCACTATGAGAAAAGATTGCCTGGGCTTACCAAACAACCCGAAAAGACGACTACGAGAGGGGAGAAGTCTTCATATTCATAGTAATATGTATATCGCCATCGACGACATAATTGGGTAAAGTCAATATCATACTACATGTCCCCTTGTTATGTCTACCATTCAATGGTGCGGGTCCATTATCTGGGGTTAGGCGCAACTTTAGATTCATGCTTGACTGGTAAGCGTCGGCCCGAGTACCAAGCTAGGGCTGGAGGAAGGGCTGCAGGTGGATGGCTTTCCTGACCTACAAGCTAGTGAAACTGGGGATTTCGAGGAGATGGTTCATCTTACCAGATGAAACAACATCGGGTCCGGACTAGAAAACTTACAATGAGCGTGGCTGGCCACTGTACCGGCACATTCTATCGAAAGATTGTTACAAGGGGCCTAGTGCATAGTCTCGGACCCCGCATATGACACTAACAACAAAGCTTGGAAGCCGCCGCTCGGGATTGGAAATTCCCTGAGTTCTGCCTCGAGCTTGAAGTCAATATGTGGATTTGAAGAACATGCCTGTGCATTTTTATGCACTTTGGACTTATCGTTTGGAATTTCCCATACCAATTTCTATTAGCCCCGAGCTCAAAACTTGCTGCATGGCATAATTTACTGATTTGAACTCGCTCAGGCCAATTGCACCAGAATGCTGTATCTGAAAACACCGTGAACACCCCATTATTTCTCCTAGGAACGCGGCAACAATGGGCAGCCGGGGCCTTCCTACCCTTTGGTGGGGCATCTTCGGTACATTAGCGCATCAATTGAGGAGTTCTCGCATTTTGATTCTCGTTATCAGGTGCTGGCATGGTTTCTTCTGGCTTCGCCATGGGCCTATGCCTTGACTGGCCCGACTTGCATACACGCCACCTTGTACAAGCCGTGGGGTCTTCCTCGATTGAAAAAGCAAAGAAATTTGTTGCCGAGCGCTGCGCTTCGCAAACCCCAAACGTATACGACTCTTATCAAGGTTGTTTACAATGATCCAGATGTCGATGTCGTTTATATTGGCCCGCCTCATCATCTGCATCTCCAAAATGCTTTGGACGCCATCGCGGCTGGCAAACATGTTCTGTGCGAGAAGCCTTTCGCCGTGAATGCAAAAGAGTCACAGATTATGATAGATGCTGCTGAAAGAAAGGGTCTCTTCATCATGGAAGGTAAGTCGTACTGAGGGCTAAAGTCGCCATCATACTAACATCCTCTCAGCTGTTTGGACTCGTTTCTTTCCCATCACAGGGAAGCTCGAGTCACTTTTACACGAGGATTAAATTATCGGTGAACTGCCCTCTGTGTCTTCTGAGTTCGGTACCTATATGCCAGTCAGCATCCGAAACCCTAATCCAGGCCGCTTGGACAAATGGCAGGGCGTGGGATCTCTCATCGACATTGGTGGCAACTGTTGCGGAACCCAGTGATCCGCTCATGCCGGGCATGGGTTGGCCATGTCTGGGCAATCAACACAAAACAGGCTGGCTGGTGGAATGTGGCGGTTTCCTACAAAAACAGAAAACAAGCAAAACGAAGCAACCTCTGTCCGCATCGGAAGCACAAACAATTACTTCTTTCTCGACTTCTACATAAGTCATGCAATTGGCACTGGATGTTGATGCATTCACCAAACTGGGAGGCCGTGGAAACCATTGTTGCCAACCAATTAACAGCCTAACCAGCTGAACAACCGGAGACCTTTGTTCACAAGCTTGAACATCCAAGAACCATGAGTTGCCGTTCTGTGCGGGGCCGGCCAAGTGGACTTGTTGATGTGGCACTTGGCTTCTGCAGGGGGTGATACATTCTAGATCGTTTCACCTTGGTTCCATGAACCCTTTCCTGGGTTGAGCCATCAATTAGAAGTGGGGGGCTGGCTGACATTGGACCAAATGTCATTGCTGCAGAGAAATTAAAGAGTTTGCAACAGGCTAGTCGTACAATGCACTTGTTGCTCGTGAGAGATTCATTCAAGCGCCCTGAGATCTTCCGGGATTTGCACTCGATGGTCAAGAACAAATGAAATAAGTGAGAAAAGAGTTGATCCGCCATTCGAGCAAACAGAAGACCATGTGTCAAGCCCGACAAGGAAAGACGGAAAAATAGCAAAAAGAAATGGTTACATGGTCACACCGGTCGAATGGAAGGCGTAGAAAAAGAAAATACAAGAAAAAAGAAAGGTCACGGTGGGGATCGAACCCACAATCTCCTGATTCGTAGTCAGACGCCTTGCCATTGGGCCACGCGACCTGATTGGTCGAGCGGTTATGCGACCGCCTAGCCGGCCACACCATCTGGGTGACCCGCTCCATGTTGAAGGAGATCAAATTTAAGATTATAATGCACTCCTCGCGGGCACAGTCGAAAACAATAAAGCAGATCGATCTATAGGCATGCGCGTGTATAGGAATAACCCCATTCTTGCATATGTCAAGGCAAGAAAATACTGTATGGTATCTGATTATTCACCCATTCCATTACCTTAAGGTAGCTGCTCAATATGTATTTCACCCCTACTTGAATACACACCAGTGTGCATCTCAGTATTCTCATAGACCTGATTTACGGTATCTCCTTACAAACTTCAGCCTTCGCTTCATTAGCGTTTTCATTGGTTCACACGGTTGATGAGCCTAGCGGTGGGTTGGGGTTGAGAAAAGGCGATCGACGCTTCCGAATTTGCCAAGCCTAGTACGTTGCAGCGTGCTTTACCGTATGGTGGCAACGAGAGGATACTCAGGCTAGCGAAGCCATTGACTGGCTCGATTATACAGCGGAACGACTGGGGCCCATTGTTTGTGAGATGGGGGTACCGGATTGAGTGACTTTTGGGAATCTCATTTCCCATGCCCGGTTCTTTGTTGGCTTGATTAGTCTCGATCCCCCCTGCTTACATTGAACTGCCTGTCTTGGCGAAGAACTGAGTCGCGCCAAGACGGATCAAACGCCGGGGTCATTTCGCGCGGTCATGCTGCTACCCTAGAGCACAATGAGGATTCTTTCGAGGGGAAGCTTTCAGTTTCCAACGGCTTGATCTTGTGACTCCCACGGATGAGCAATCTTCACTTGAGGCTGGAAAGGGGGGCTTGTCAGACTTATGTGTGATTATTTATCCAATCAGACGTTCCCCGCAAGATTCCTAAATGAGGAGGAGTCAATTTGAAGCTATTTACAATGCCTCTCCACATCACGTCATTTAGAAACCAACCGCAGGAAATTTGAATTACAGTTGTGGGATGCACGGGCAGCGCGAAGGATCCCTCGGCCCCTTAGACGTGAAGATAAGCTGACCATACCTTATTAGCCATACTGCTCAAAGTACAAAGGCTTGATCAAGGAAATCGCCAACCTTGGTTACCTATCCCACGCATGTCAGCTCGTACAAATACGAAACGAAGCTGATCAAGATGCTCAATCAAGGAAGGTAGGGTAGGTTCACAACGTTACAGCGGTAATGCGGCCGCGTGCATGCACAGGCACAGGCACAGGCACAGAAGGGACTGGTTACAGCGCAGGCTGCAGACGGTACCGAACCCGCCCACTTGCCGACCCGACTATCCCTATCTTATCCCTGGCGTTCCCAAGCCCCCATGCAAGCCACCTATTTTCTGCCAGAGTCGCCGTTATTTTATCCAGCAGGGCAGCCAACCAGAGCGCCGCAGTAGCGTTCCCCCCCCCGTGGGCCCTCTTCAGGGGGGGACGCTGCATTGGACACTGGACGAGGGGCGGAGGGGAGGGGGGGGAAGAGATGCACCGAAGCTCGGGAGCTTAGGCTGGTGGTAGGTAGCGCCACGCAATGTTGGGGTGGGCTGAGGGGCAGCCCATGACGTAGAGGAAGATAAAAAATTCGAGTGCCAAGCTAATGGAACTGTACATGGGCAACTCTCGAGCGATGGATCCTGGTGTCCCCTGACGCAATGAGATATCAGAGGAGGAGAGTACCGTGGGGCACACTGTACAGCGGCCGTAC
>PXOD01000157.1:0-89077 GCA_003012165.1 Paramyrothecium roridum
CCACCCAATCGCTCCTTTGTGAGCATAATTTTTGATTTTTCATGTTGCTTTTCCGGGGGCTCGTTTTTTTTCCTCGATGATGATCGTGCGAGGGTTCTGCTGAGGGCTTTTTGGGCGTGGGATGGGTCCAGTGATCAAATCCAGAGCACAAAAGCTTCTTACACGACTGGAGGCAAATCACAATCTGACTGGGAAATATTTTCACTTCATTTCTTCGTTTGCAACTTTGGTTTTTTTCGAACACTAACTACTCTTTCACTGCAGGTTCACTTCGGTTTCGACAAGGCTGGCAGACTTTGCTGTGAGTCCTTCCTCTTCTTCACCATCTGCCTTGCCGTTTGCTAACTGTCATCGTCAACAACTCTCTGTCAGATCTTCTCCCTTCTTTGGTAAGTCATTCCTCTCACTTCTTCATCTCATCAGCTCATGCTAACTTCTGTACTTCCAACACTTCTCAGTTCGTTTTTGTCGTTGATAAGTAAGTTGCTTCCCTTTCCTTGCATCCTCTCTCAACGATGACTCGTCCTCACTTTGTCTTTTCAGACTTCTGATGAAAGACAAATCCCTGAAGATGTTCGTCTTGTGCGTTTGCATTCGGTTCTCTTTGGCATCATTGCTAACTTTTTGCGTGTCTTCATCTCATAGCTGAGAATTCATTTCCATCAGGTATGTTCTTCCTTTTCCTCTTTTTCTTCTTCCCCCATCTGCCACATGATGATATACCCCCCCTTTGATGCTCTTGCTGTAACCTCAGGAGACGTTCTGTAGTGTTTCTCAAGCTCGTGATAAAAGTTCTTTCACTCTGATGGCTGCCTTGTATCATTTTCATCACTTCAGCATTTTCTGCTTCTTGCGGCTAACTTCTCAACATTGGATTAGGTTTTTCATTCTCATTCGAGAATTCATCGGTAAGCCACTTTTCTGTTGCTGTTCACACTTCTCTTAATGCCCAGTGATGAGAAAATATCACTACGCTTAAGTTTCAGTTTCTGGACTCTGCCTTTTCGTCTCCTGACAACCTCCCCAATGATGACTTGTGTTTGGGTTCTTCTAATTTCACACCAATTTCTGAGGGGTGATGGACACTTTTGAGTTTAACCAATTTTTGATTTCATTGCTGACTTGCGTTTGCAAACAGATTTTCCTCCTTTCCCCCAGCCTGGGCATTTGGAGAAATCCAGGTAAGTTCTCTTCCCCTGACGGTTTGGGCTGACATCGTCTTAGGCACTCACTTTTTTTCTTTCTTTCCTTTTTTTTTTCTTCGTTTGGACTGAAGAACTTATCGTTGGTTCCCCTTTTCTCATCAGAACAGATGCTAACCACTTTGTCTCTTAGAGAACAGACTCTCAACGGCCGGCCGAACGACGTGCGCGCCCACGGGGGCCCCCGACCGAAATACCACCCAACGACACTGGGTTGTGTTGGCGTCGCCGCACAACTCAGTGTCGTTGGGTTTCGCAAGGGTTCAGTCGAGAGCAGGCTCTCGACTGGCTGTCAAGAGGAGGAATACCACCGGCCGTCGGTGGCTGGCCCTCTTACTGGCCAAAGCACGCTGGTCGTGACTTTGGTCAGCAGGAGAGCTATGCCACCGACCGGCGCAACGAAAGAGCCTCGACTGACTTAAGTTGGTTTTCAGTTTTCACCACTCGCACCGCCTGACAAGTGCGGCCACACCAACAGTGGCGCTGGTAAGTCTCTTCCCTCATCGATATTTCACATGCTCCTGACCGATGACTAACTTCTTCTTTATAAGGACGCCCGAACCTCAAGACTTCTCTCCTTCGGAACCCCGAACCCGGTGGAACCGTCCACCGGATACAAGACTTCTCCCAAGCAAGCGTAAGGCACTTCTTCCTGTTTCTGCTTTTGGTTTGTTCGCTTGTTTGTTTCACTCAACATCCCCTGTTTCTCCTGTCTCGTGTTTTGCATCTTTGTATTTTCTGCATCTTCATTTCCAACTCCCCCTACACAAATGATGAGGTTTGCCTGCATGCAGAGGATCTCGGCTTCATTGTTGAGCCTCGATTAGCATGGCAGCTGATGTGTCTTTTCTCTTTCTCCCCTTGCTGTTCTGCGCTTTTTCGTTTTCTTCTCCGATTCCCACTTCACTTTCCAGCCCCGAGCACATGAAGTGTGCTGGCAAGTGTTAAGTTTGGCTGATGCTCTGCTCCACTGCCTCACTTCACTTTGTTTTCCCTGTTTATCCCATTTCACGTTCAGCCCCAAGCAAGTGAAGTGTGCGGGCAAGTGTCTAGTTTGGCCGATGCTTTGTTCCACCGCCTTGCTTCACTTTGACCTTTCACGTGCTCTATTTGCCTTCGTTTTCTTCTTCTTTCTCTTCTTGTTTTTCCCTCGGCGCAAATGATGAAAAATCCCGGTCTTAGCCTTCCCCTTTCCTTCCATTCATCCCCTTTCCTTACGTTCATCTCTCTTCCTTCCCGTGCCCTCTTTCCCCTATCTCCTGCCATCTTTCTCCTGTCCCCTTTCCCCTATCCCCTGCAATGGCTTGACCGGAGTCTACTATCAAGTGAAAGGGACTACCTGATGCGTCTTCAAACTTTTGGGAAAGTGAAGGTTCTGGTTTCTTTGGGTTTGCTTTGCATGTTCTTTGCGTCACAATATGATAGAAAAGGGAAACCAGCTCCTAGTTTGAATAACGAAAGATTTCACTTCCTTATATCTCTGAGTCATAAGTCGTGATTTCAACTGTGCTTTAATGACCATGAAGTAGAAATTGTATTATATTTGATCACTTGTGCTTACGCAGATCTGTTTACGTTTGATGTGATGTGGAGGGTTGACATAAAGGTCATTATTTAGTCTATGTACGTGCAAAATATGGACTACGTAGTCTCGTTACACCATGACAAACATTTTGTCTTTTTCTCATCTTCACTTCCTCTCTCACTGCTGCGAGCTCTTAGACGGCAGCGGTGGGAGTAGGCAGGCAAGAGCAAGCCGAAGAAACACGGCTGATGACGTTGCCGGTGCAGGCGTCCTGGGCGAACTGGGGAACCTCGGTGACCTGGGCCTTCCAGCCGTCGGTGAAGTCGGCGCAGAACTCCTGGCTCTCCTCGAGGCGGCCCTTGACGCTGGTGGAGCGGAGGGCACGCAGGCAGTTGTCGGCGTTGCAGGTCTTAGGAGGGCACTTCTGGAAGCCGTTCTTCTTGACGAGGAAAGCACCGCGCTCAATGGTGTTGATGAAGACGTAGCCGGACTTGAAGCCAGCGTACGAGTGCCACGAGCCGGAGAACTGGATGGCACCGTTGCCCTCGAGCTGGTCGTCCTCGGGGTAGGTGTCGAAGAAGCCAACCTCGCAGACAGAGTTGCCAGTAGGGTCCTCGAGCACAGAGGAAACATCGTAGACACGCATGCCGGCACCGTAGTTGGACTGGTAGATGTAGTCGCCCCACTTGTACTGGTTGTGGTCGATACCCTTGTTGGTGGCGCGGAAGAGACCGGTCTGCTTGGGGTTCTCGAGGTCGCGGATGTCCCAGATGTAGGTGACGGGGTAGCCGTCGGCAGCGGGGCCGACAACGTCGACCTCGTCATACTCATCGTCCATGAAGATGATCTCCTGGTTGTTGACGTCGTTGACCCAGCCCTGGTGGGTGTAGGCGGCACCCTCGTAGGTGGTGCGGGAGATCATCTTGACAGCCTTCTTGTCGGTGACATCGAAGCTTAAGTCATCTTGTTAGCAGGAGTTAATTTGCGTAAGGCAAGAAATTAAGTCTTACATGGTCAGGGTGTCCTCGTTGTAGGCGTAGCAGACCTCACGGCCAACGTACTCGGTGTGAGGGCCACGGTAGACCAGGCATTGGGCCTGAAAATTGGTCAGTTGACTGGGAAGCCTAGCGCGTTGTTGCATCGTTACTCACATCGTGGGTGTAACCGTCCTGGCCGTCGCAGCCGAGGAAGACGGGGTTGGAGGGGTCCTCCAGGCTGAAGAAGTGCAAGCCGGACTTGCAGGCCTCGTCACGGGGCTGAACACCGACAGCAAGACCGTAGTTGAGCTCCTCGTTGATGACGACGTTGTGGCTTCGGCCGATGGGGAGGGTCTCGTTGAAGTGACCAGTCAGGTCCTTCTGGTTGGTGAACTGGTGGATACCCTTGGAAGTGTCGAGCTCCAGCAGCTATTGCAGCAGGTCAGCAAGAAGTTGAATGAGAGGAAGCCGTGTTGGGAAACCGACCTTGGTCATGTCGAAGATCTGAACGCCGTTGCCGACAAGCTCACTGCCAATGACCATGTAGTGCTTGTAGGGGCGGATCTCGGTCCAGTAGGCGCCACGCTCGAGAGCAGCCCACTTAGGCCTTGAATGAATGTCAGTTTCGGGTCTCGAGCTTGGGTGTTGCGGATGCTGAGCTTACAGGAAACCGACGGGCAGCAGGCGACCCTCGGGCAGGATCTCGATGAAGCTGACTCCATCGTAGACACCGGAGGCTAAAGAAACAAAACTGTTAGTCCAAGTTCAACGAGGAAGTAGTAGTGCAGGCGCGCCAAAACTCACCAATGAACTCTCGGCCGGACTTGGGGTCAGTCCAACCCCAGGCGGAGCTACCGCTCTTGACCTCCTGGTAGCGACCGAAGGAGCCAAGGTCCTCGTGGTTGATGAAGTCGAGGAGGTCGAACTAGCAGGTATGTTAGCTGAGCTGCTGCTTGTCGCTGGGACCAGAGGCGCATGTCTCACGTTCTTGCATCGGAAGGTGTGCAGAGGGTCGCCGGGGATGGCCTCAGCAACGCCGTTGATGCACTTGGTAGCATTGAGGCGGGGGTACAGCGAGGCGGACATGAGACCGGCAGCCTTCTCAGCATCCCAGTGGGCCTGTGAAACATGTTGTTAGCACGGCTGTTGCAAACCGGATCGTGAGGGCTCATGGTTTGGGCGGGCGTACAATCTTCTTGGCCATCAACTGCTCGTGGACAAGACCGGAGTCGTAGAGCTCTGCGGGACAATCACATCAGTTTTGCATGTTCCAGAGCCAATTGAACGCATTCGAAGAGAACTCACTAGCAGCCCTGGCCTCGTCGACGGGCAGTTCCTTGCCCATGACGGTGGCGGCCGACAGGACGGCGGCGCCGGTGAGAGAGGAGAAGCGCATATTGGCGGGATGTGTTTAATGCGACTGGGGGGAGAGGCAGCGACAGCAAACACCAAGCAACCGAATGACTTGGACTTGGACTTCTTGGACAGCGGAGCGACGATCCGAGGTCTGAAGAGCAGCAGCAAAGGTCAATTGAGGCCGTGACGGGACGCGGTCTCTATTTATTGCAATCTGCTTCCCCCCCCCCGGTTACCCTTGGCTGCTATCTGGGGTCGCCGACGCTTCCCGCCCACCGCATTCTGTTTACATTCTTCGCCATCATCTCGTTCTTGCCTGGCAAACCCATGCATGCAGGTGCCTTTTTGCTGGGCTGCATCTCCACTCTGCACGTCGGACCGCAGGCATCGCCAGCCAACGGTTGGACAATCCAGATGACCGGGGCCGGGCCAGCAGAGACCAAGAGGGTTGGGCAAAAGGTCCCATACATGGCCCTAACCCCCAAAGAGGCAGGAAACGACTCTCTTGGCAAAGAGCCGGCGCAGCGCGGGGCGACCAAAGCGGCCAAGGGAGATTTCTTTCTCCCCTGGTCATGTCTCGGCAATTGTGGATTCGTGCCCCGCGTCTGCTACCGAAAAGCGAGGCCTGGCCGGCGGACTCTAGTTAGGATCAGGCAAGAGATAAGACATCTGGACGAGCAAACGTCGTCGATGGGTCCCCCGGGGCTCGGGCCAAGAGCTTTCTCCCCCCCAAAGGCATGGAACCTTTTCCTCCTCCTCTCTGGCAGATAAGCAAAAGTTCCCTCGCGTGCCAGCAGCAAGGGGGCCAGGGCCCAAGACGACATGACATGCGGGCGAAGTGATAGTCTGGCTGCAATATCCCGCAGACGACGGAAACAAATGACACTGCGCAACAAGGGGGGGGGCAGAAGCCGCACAGCACAACGAAAAGCTTTTTATAAATTAAATGAATGAAGCAAAGGGCCGAAGCAATGGCTCGATGCAGCAGTTCTGCCCGGTGGCTGATCGTGAAGATGTAACCTGCCTATTTGCTTGTTGACGTGGGTTGAGCTGGAAGGCTTTCCATTTACTGCCTGCCCTAATGAGGCTCCTTCAGCGATTTTTTAGACATAAGTAAATGAATATGCTTATTTGCCTTAGCTCACCTTCACATTTCCCCTCGAGGAAAGGCACAAGAATCATGGCGTTATCGTAGGTAGCAGGGGTGGGCGGGCGACCAGCCAAAGACCCATGAATCCAATGACACCAAGTGGAGCGAGCAGCAGCAGCATCTTTCCAAGTCTCGCCTCAATAAGCAGGACTCGACGACGAGCCACACAACATGTAATGTCCTGCACGCAGCTTACCGAACTCCGGGTGGCGGAAGCGGCCCAGCGACATCGTAACACGAGGGGGCCGATGCTGCTGCCCTCCCGATTTGTGGAAGCGCCGGTCGTAATGACATCCATGGCGGAGCAAAAGAGCCTCCTACACCAAAGGTCACTTGCCTTCCAGCAGATGCGAGGCTTGTCTCAGTCCCCCCGAAAAGCAACTCGCACGCCCAAGACAGACCCAGCAAACTGTTGCTTGTCACGAAGAAATGAAATCCTCACGCATTACTCATTGGTCAATCGTTCAAGAACACCCGCTTTGCATGCAGCAACGGCGAAGGCGAAAGGCAGAACTCATCGATGGTGCCCTGGGCCTCTCCAACACGTACGCCGCTGCTACCCATACCCCGATGGGCCCAGGCATGCTCGACGGGGACAGCAGCATGTGGGTTACATCAGAAGAACCCTTATGAGCGCCAAGCCCCTGCTCGCTGCAGTAATCGTCGCCACTGGCCCTTGCCCACGCTCTAAGTTATGAGTTAGTCCTTGCATGTGGCCTTGGGGAAGTGGCCGACAAGCCGCACTCGTTGCTGGGCGTCCCCGAGCGACGACGACGATATCCGGCCAAGGCCGATCGATCATGTGTTTGACCGCTGGGGTGGATCGCTAATATCATGGAATCGGGTACGTGAGCCGTGGACGGTGCACCGTGCCGACAACACTGCAGCGGCCCAGCGTTAGTGTTTTTGTCCCGTTGTTAGCACCACAAACGCTTTGCATCTGCAGCGGGAATCACTGCCAGACGGGGTGTGCGCTCTGGCCGAGTTAGCAGGGGCCGGCTCACGGGACGGCAGGGCTTTACTCTTGGCGGGGGGCCGTCCAAGTTCCAATCAAGCCGTTCCGTTTGTTTAGCCATCCGTTGTCGTTTTTTTCCTTTTGATTGTCTTGGCATGTGGATGAAGTGATTGTCGATGCCCGTCTGTGAAGCTATTCGCAACCACGCAGTATGTAAGTGGGGATGGCTACCAGCTTGCCCGGGGGGCTGTAATTTTGTTGCGCATCAAACTTGAGCTGCGCTTGTCTCGGATGGCTTTTACCTCGTTCTCGAAAGCCTTGGCACATTTTCCATACACACACACACACTTATTTCACAGTCACGTCAAACCTGCTGTGGGCATGTCCAAGCAGCATTTGCTTGTTGGTCCTGGCTGTTTTTTTTCTTCCTCGTGCCCAGGCCAGCAGCTCAGCTATGACGTCTCCCAGGGCATTCAGAGCCGTGTGGCCCAAGCTCAATCAGCTACCGTAGCTCCTGAAGAGCTAACGAACCACTGGGAAGCTCTCTCACAAATGCACCCGACTTACACATCACCTTTCAAGTACGGTAGAGAGAGCTCATGGCAATTCTACAAGGTTGCCATCGCGACGTCCAAGGCGACGCCAGCCAGCCGATTCAGCAATCGCCCGCCTGCTCCGACATAACCCAGCAACAAGTGATCTCCTGCGTGCCCGTGTGGTGTGTGTGAACCCTGACACCGACGCCACCTCGAACGCCGCGTGCATCATCCACGGCGTGCCGGCCCTGCATTGTTGTAAGAGCTCAAGCCAACAAACCAATCGATTGAGAGCTCGTCCCTCTGCTGCAAAACCCATCCGCCGAAGCCCATTCGCTGATCAAGACAAACCGCCCCCCCCCCCCCCCCTGGCTTACCATCTTTTCTTTGCTCTCTGCCCGGATTTACCTGCAGCGCGCGAGACCCTGTAAATCCGAGCCTCTGTCTGTCCTGGGAAAGCTCCGGTCCGAAGCGTGCCATGTATGCATGCGCGCGCGTTCTGCGTTCTGGAGCTATCAACTCTCAACTCCGGTCCCAACGAGCGTCATCGTCATGGCGCCGCACGGCACACTTGACAGGGTAATCATGGCTGCTGCCCGTTCAGTGACATATAAATGGAAGCGGCCCCCCGGTGGCTGAAGTTTCCCTTGGGGTCTGTAGTCAATTGAGCTCGTACGATGAAGTGGAAGAACCTCTTGTACAAGTCCACACCATCCACCGAAGAACAGCAAACAACAGCCCCTCCAGACGCAACCACCGCCACCAGCACCACCACTTCCACCGACACCGCCGCCAAAATGTCTCTCAAGGGCAAGGTCATCCTCATCACCGGCTCGTCCAACGGCATCGGCAAGGCCTGCATCGAGCGCGTCGCCAGCGAGGGCGCCAGCGTCGTCATCAACTACTTCTCCAACGCCGACGCCGCCAACGCCATGGTCCAGGCCATCGGCTCCGACCGCGCCATCGCCGTCCAGGCCGACGTCTCCAAGCTCGAGGACAACGCGAGGCTCGTCGACGAGGCCGTCAAGAAGTTTGGCAAGATCGACACCATCGTGCTCAACGCCGCCATCATGCCCATGAAGTCGCTGCAGGACAGCACCGAGGCCGACTTTGACTCCATCTTTAACATGAACGTCAAGGGTCCCTACTTTATGACCCAGGTGAGTGCCAAACTGCAATGGCAACCTACATTACACACTTTCCAGGCCGGGTGGATTCTGACAAGTTCCACAGAGAGCCGTCCCGCACATGCCCCCCGGCTCCCGCATCATCTTCGTCTCCTCGGGCGTCTGCCACTTCTCCAGCGTTGCCCCCAACTACCTCCTCTACGCCGCCACCAAGGGTGCCATTGAGCAAATCACTCGCGTCCTCTCCAAGGGTCTTGGCTCCGCTGGCATCAACGTCAACGCCATTGCGCCAGGGCCCACAGCCACTGAGCTCTTCTTCCGCGGCAAGCCCGAGGGCCTTGTCAACACGCTCAAGGGCGCAAGTCCCTTCAACCGCCTTGGTGAACCCGCAGAGATTGCCAACATGGTCAACTTCTTGGCCGGAGAGGAGAGCTCGTGGGTCCATGGCCAGACCTTGCTGATCAACGGCGGCGTCATGGTGTAAATGACCTGGTGCACTTGTACACTGGCAAATCTCGGAAGGTTTCTGGTTTCGGATACGGCGTTCCGGCTGTTTCATATTTATTATAAAGGAAGGTAGTCAATACATCTCTTAGGCTTAATGCTTGTCTTTCTGGGTTGCTTGAAAGACTCCCTCGCCAGCACTTCAGTCGTGCATGGTGTTCGCGCTCTTGTTGTCAAGTCAAGATGGCACGCGGAACGGCCCGCTCTGTCTCCAAAGTCTCGGTCCAGCGTGAGTCCAGCTTCAAAACTGGATGTGCACGCAACTGAACTGCAGATCATTCTTGCTAATCGCTCTACAGCACAAGGTTGTTGGCCGCGGTAGCAGCTGTGCAATAGTCGCCCTTCCCGTTGCCCAACCCTGGGACTGCGGCTACAGGGTAGCCGGCGAATGTGTGCATTATTTCGAGGGGCATGATTGCGATTGCTAGGTCTGGCAGGACAACTTCACACATGACCGCCGACGAATGCTATGATGAAAGTTTGCCTACCCTCGGCAGGTCTTGGTACCAAAGCCAAAAGATCGAACACTACCATTCCTTGTGCCACAACATAACTCACGCTGCAGCACCCACAATTCGGGGCCCTAACCTCGCCACTCCCACTTGGATTCCTTCGCAACTTCGCGAGCATCGGGGGGCATAACGCTCCGGATGAATGCCTTCTGCGGCCCAGCGCATCACCTTCTCAACTTCATCATTTCTCCGAGGTTTGCAGTCGAGTTTCCCAAGAATTTAAATTTGAACCAATACCGACATCAAGCTAATGGAAACCCTAGTACGACTTCGATTGCCGGTTAATTGCCATCCTACCACCTGGTGCTCTGGGCTCCAACAACTCTCCTTTGCTTTTCCGTCAATGAAGACCTCCCGAGCCTATTATGATATGCCATCATGCGAACAAGTGACCAAGCTTGGAACCTATGCATTTTTGATACCGTACAGAAGCGTGCTAGATTCATAATCCTTTACCGAATCCAAAAGGAAGTTGTCCTGGTTCCCTTGAAATAGCCACTTTGCTGTGTGCTATGGACATGGCTGACCACACTCCTTGTCTTCATGGCAATGTGGTATACTAATTACTTACGTTAAATGAGTATAGAAAGATCACGTCAAAGTCTCGGAATACTTTCTTCTTATACAGTAGAAAGGAAAGGCTTCGACAAAACAGCATAGCTCATCGTCCATAGATGCTCACCAACCTCGTGGTAGAGCACTCTGAATACTTTTCCAAAGACTTGGGTTGGAAGATCTCCTGATCTTAAGGACTGGAATAAGAGAACACGCGGAGCCTGGAGGGTCTGCAATTTTTTTTGGCATTTCATAGTTCTGGGAACAAGTTGTTTTCGAAAAGAACATACGGGGTCGCAGAATGCCTGGTGTCACTACCTCACCTGGCCTGGTACATACTTATTATCGACTACCAATACACCGCCCCAGCGCGGACCACTCTAGTTCCATCGTTTTATGCATTTTATCTTGTTATCAGTGCTACATTACACTGATGCTAACCATATGCTTCAAGACCGCATATTGATGCCCATCTAGACGAAATGTCTTTAGAGGTTTGGGAGGGCAGCAGCTTATGCCCGCGTGGCAGTCTGGACATTTTTTGTTTTCCTAAGTAGTTGGGCATCTCGCCTCTTCTCAATAATAAAAAGGAAAATTCAAGCGTAGCAAAGGTGCTATGGCTAAACAAGTATTGAGTCTCTAGTTGGTCTTTCCCGCTGTACCTGCAGTGGAGTTCAAAAAGCACGAAATTGATCCGGGTATGCTTGCTATTTGCCAATATGGCGGCTTGGGATGTTTGTAGATTCTGACTTCAACTGTTTATATTCGGTCTGAAAAGCTTAATTTGAATAAAGCTATAAACACAAGTTCAAGCAGGTTGGCGAATCTGATACTTCATAACTCGCCACCAAACATTCTCAAGTCGAGCTAGAATATAGCCAATGCATTCGGAGGTGAGCCTATAAGTCCTGGAATGTTCAAAGGAGCCGACGTGATCATGAACGAGTACCGCTTCATCTTCTCGCAATACTCCGACAGCCGCCTCAAATCCCAGATCTCGCCGATGGGCATGCCGAAGCACGACAAGAGATACGAGTGGAGAACTAGAAATCAAGTTAAATCATTAGTATGTGAGCTACAAAGCTTCGTGTCAAAACAAACGTACCAAGATTAGCCGTGGTGCCTTCTGTCCCGTCGGGCTTCAGCGGCGGGTACGTCTCAAACGCCAGCGCATCGGACGCAACCGCGGCGAAGCGCTTGTTCCAGAGCCATCTCGCCGTCTCGACCGCACCGTGGACGCCACTGAACCGAGCCGCCATCATTGTCTTCAGCAGCTCCTCTGGATTTGTTTCGTCGATGAACTGAGTCTGACCCGTCCTGACGATGAGAATATCGCCTTGGCGGAACTCAACACCCTGGTGAGCTGCACACGCCTCCAGCTCCTCGACGGTGATGCGTGCGCCCGAGAAGGGCCCGAACTCTTTGCCTACCGCCTCGGCGTACATCTTGTAATCGAGCAACACTCCTCTTCCAACCAGACAGCCACGCGAGTGCCAATGGTCGAGTGTAGGTAGCTGATTATCGGCGGTGCTTTCCACTTCCGGGTTCAGCGTGTCGCGACTTGGTCTGGTACCGTTGTAGCTGAGGCATGTGGATTGATGAGGGTAATGACAAAGACTATCCCACTGACTGCTCGACTGGGTGTTTAGATCAATCTCGTCGTCCCAGGCATGAATCACTTCGAGGCCAGCTTCTTTCGTTGTCTCTGCATATGACAAAAACGAGTGCTTAGGCTGCTTGCGGCCAGGAACGGGTAATTTGGCTTTGGCGAAGCCATTCAGTGGCCAGCTATATCGTTGATGTTAGTCTGACATTCTTCCACCAGGTTTCAGTTTGGGGTTGCCCACTTACTTGAGCGAAATAGAAACACCATCTTTGACCTCGGAAGCTGCAGCCTTGACAACATCTGGAGTGAGGAAGTTGAGCGTCCCGTGAACATCTTTCTCACCCTCGCGATCAAAGACGCCCCACGCGCAGCCTTGTGGAAGGCCTTCTACGCTGGGCAAGTCGTCGAAGTCAGGAACTGAGAAAGTCATCGGGATGGCTGAGCTGGCACAGCGTGATCGTGAAGGATAAACTTTGAGAATTTGGTTAGACTGGAGGAACCTCGAAAGCTTTGTCCCTTTAAGCCGAGAGCATTGTCAGGTTTCAAGGATTCCAGATCGAATGCGAATACAGACCAAGGAACCCGTAGGAAGCGACCTGCGGTACGCTACCGTTTGCGAGATCCTACCGGCGGTCGTTTTGCCAGGGCGGGGAACAAGTTTCATGGAGAATGTGTGGCTGGGCTGGCTCAGGGTAGCATCGACCAACGAGCACGGAGGCGAACACCCAATGAAGACGCAGGATGCATGTGATGCGGGCCTCTGCAAGCCATTGATCCTTCCCGACAGAAAGATTTTGGCGGAAGCCAGTGCAGATATGAGGACGGCTGTGAAGATATCGTGCTCGGTTGCGGGTCACGGCCGTAATCGCTGTTCGGTAGGCGCTTAACACGAATACGGCGCAAACGAGCCAGCCCCTGGACTTCGAATGTCGCAACCTGGTTACGAAGGGATTTTGACTGACGTGGATTCTTTGAAAGACGAAAGCTTGTTGCGATATGAGCCAGTATTAGCAGGTGCATCGAAAGGGTCCGAACCAGCGTTTGTTTCCTTACCGAACACTTGATTCAAAAGACGCCCTACCAGGCTCAAGCGGCCAGCGTCATATGTCTGTGATTCCAGTGTCTTCTGGACGACTCAATATGAAGAAGCAATCGAAATACCAAAGAAGATTACCTGCTCGAGTCTGTTGGTCTGCTGTTGTTTCGTGGTGGAGGTTGCCGCAGGTAACTACAGTGCTTGTCAGCTATTCAGGTTTACGCAACAGCTTGACAGTAAACTTGATTTGAACCCACCAGGACACTGACCGAGTTTTGCAGCGGGCAAATTCCCCCTGCCACTTACGCACCGTTACCATATGGAAACTTATTTCCCATGACCAGTGAGCGAGGATAGATAGCTTGAACGCGATGGGGGCAAAGGATTGCTACCATGGCAGCAAACGTTCACAACTAGTACTAGTGTAATATCCTAGTACTCGACGATATCACTGAGATTGTCTTTGGCGACGTGTCAAGTCTAAATTCATCTGGTGTATTTCTACCGTGTTCCGAGACCTATGACGACTAGCATCCGCGATCTTGTGTCTATACAAATATAGAACACTGGTCTATGACCAAGACTCCCTCTCGCCAGTACGCCAGCTTCCAAGAAACAGAAGGGTATCACTTCAGAAGCGGCACATCTATCTGCCCAGGCAAAGTACTCACAAAGCAAAGCAGGGCTAGAGACGCATGTGAGTCCAGTACGCGTCAAGGCATGCACATAACTATAGGGAGAAAAACGTCAGGAGCAACAGCGGCAGTAGCAGCAGCAGCGGCAGCGTCAAAGAAGCATCCAAAGAGACAACAGCAACAGAACGAGAGCATGCAAAAGTACGGAAAAGAGTAAAAGATTTGGATCGAATCAAATTTGAAACTGATGACATGCCATCTTTGACTAGGATCTCCAACGCCGATCATGATTCGAGACTCAAGGAAAGATCGAGTGTCGTGTGTGTCGTGTTTTACCTCTTGAGCGAAGAAAAGCAATAAAACCTTAAGAACTTTGCAGCCAATGACCAGAAGACCAGTCCCCAACGCGCGAACATTATCCGAAGCAGAACTGTCAAGAGAAGAAGCCAGTCATGGACGACATAGAGGCGTAAGAAGAGTCCTTCATGTGAGGCACTCCCGTCCGTTTATTCGGACTGTAGCAAGTAACCGGTTACTGCCGGCTGGTTAGCAAGCACATCATGCACGATTAATCATCGAGTTTCTCTCACCTGAGGAGGGCCAGCAGGACCAGGGGGGCCGTGAGGTCCGGGGGGACCTTGAAGGCCAGGAGCCGGTCCGCCAAACTGGTGAGGACCGCCGTAGGGGCCTGGGCCATGGTTAGGAAGGCCCATATAGTGGGGAGGCGGGGGAGCCGGACGATAAGGAGTGCCCACGCCTGAGTTGTTCTGGGAGCGACCCCAGCTCAGGCGCACGCGAGAGTTACCAATGGGATAGCCCTGCATCTGGTTGATGGCCATCTCAGCGGCGTGGCGGTGGACAAACTGGACGAAGCCGCAGCCCTTGCCAGGAGGAATCTTGACGTAGGTGATCTCGCCAAAGCCCTGGAAGAAGGATCGAAGCTCGTCCTCAGTGACGTAACCCGAGAGGCCACCAACAAAGACAGTGGTGTTGTTGGGGTCAGTGAACTGGTTCATTTGGGTGGCAGGGTTAAAGCCTCCGTAAGGAAAGCCCTGCATCTGTCCCCACATCTGCTGCTGAGGCATGCCTCCGCCGGCCATCATCTGGCCGTTACCGCCGCCGTGGTGACCCCCATGGCCGCCGAATCCCTGGTTGCCGCTGTCAAGCCATTAGCATCTACTTGATGGAATCAATGCAAAGCCTTCGTTTACTTACCGGTTCTTAGGGGTAGCAGTGGAAATCCTCATAGGACGGTTGCCGCAGTAAACACCCTGCATTTCCACGAGAGCACGCTGCTGGTCGTTCTCATCAGAGAATCGCACGAAGCCGTAGCCACGGCTCTGACCAGACATGGCATCGGTCATGATCTTCGCAGACTTGCACGAGGGGAAGCGAGCCTGGAAAAGCGAAACCAGGACGTACTCATTAACCTCGGGGCCAAGGTCACCCACGAAGATGCTGTACTCAGGACCGCGGTCGTCTCTGATGGGGGAAGACATTAGAGCGATGTTTTGAAGTGAAGGCTGATGAAAGGGCAAGATTTTTTGATGCAAGAGAATAGCAGATGATGCAAGGGCCAGTCAGAAGTTGTGAGGGTAAGTAGATGTCAGGTATTGGGATGTGAGTGCCAGCGGGTATGCTTAGACTCCCAGCAGCTGCCAGAGGGTGGAGTTGCGCAGCACATCTGGTCCAGTGACAAATCAGGAGCATAGCTGTAACGACCCAGCAATTGGACCGACGAAGCCATCCACAATGAGGTAAAAAATGGAAAGAACTCAAGAACAATTGCGTGCTAAAACTTTAAAAAGACATACCTTCGGTCAACGAGACCGCCGCCAGAGGCCCAGTTAAGCTTAAACTGGCGGGAGCTGTTGGGAACCGGAGTGCCGTTGAGGGTCAAAGCCTTGGTAGCCGCATCGGCGGAAGCAAACTCGACGAAGCAGTATCCGGCGTTTCTGTCGTTGGAGGTTAGCATGACCACACAAGAGCTAGCGGAGTTCGTGATATTCAGCATACCCGGAGTTCTTGTCGCGGATGACCTTGACATTCACGGTCTCTCCAGCGGAGGACAGAAAGACGCCCTTGATAAAATTCTCGTCCATCCAGGGCTCCAGCTCACCCATCCTAGTTGCTGTTCAGAATTTGGCAATGTGAGCTTCACGGCGTTACTTACCAGAGGGTGGTCTTGGGGGAGTCAGGGCCACCGCCCTGGGGAGGGGGGACGACCGACATGTCGGTAGCAGGAGGGGTTCCGTTGGGGAAAGACATTTTGCTGGAGCAAAATTAGAATATAATCCAGACTAATTGAGAAGTGATGAAACCCGTACTGTTCTAGATTGAGCCATGTTAGTTCTGAGTTTAAAAGCATATTGAAAGGCGATTAATGAACAGTCAAGTCTCATGTATCACTTTCATGACGTGAAAGTGACCAGCCAAAGCAGTCCATGCGTCGTGCAACTTTTGCCTTCTATGAAAACATCTAGAGGCAGCAACACAACCACGAAGACCCCCCGAAATGGAACCAGGGCCAGGGCTAGCTAATAGAGGAGATTTGTAGTGACCCACCTCGAGAACTTTTAAATCAGGAAATGTGTGACGAAATGGAAGTCAAAATCCCGTGAGGATCGAAGTTATTGCACTTTTGGCGACTTGAGAAAGACTGGTATCCAGACCGAAACGGACACCGAAAGCAGTCGTACAGGGGAGAATGGTCCAAGACACCTGCGCCCCTATGGTAACAAGCAAAGATGCTGTTGAAGATAGAGACAAGAGGGAATGGCGTAGACGGAACGTATGATAACGAATTCCTAAGGAATGTGATGGAACGGCTGAGACGCTGTCGAAATCACTAGAACCTGGACTGGATAGTTAGTACCAAGTCAAAGACGGCGCATTATATATTCCAGTTGTCATCGTCGGGCCCAATGGTTGATTCAATTCCTGATCGTGCAGCCAACCACTCCAATGCCGATCATATTTGATTGCAACAACCTAACAGAGGTTTGTGCGTATGGGTTGAGCGCGCGTGATCATAAAATGGTGTGCTTTGCCGAGACCACGATATGTGACAATAGTGTGCAAAATCCGTTCAATGGATTCGCATTGCCCAAGCCGTCCCAGGAAATTTCCGTACAAGTAGTTATGCCGAGTGCGCGCAAATGCCTTTGGGGGATGTCGGGCTGCCGTAGGTGACATGATTTAGCTTTTTGCTGCGGTTGAGGAATCATCATGTTCCGTGTATGCGCAACGTCTTTGTCGATGATCCAGGAGATTTTTGCGGATCATTGAGCCCAAAAGATCGAAACTTCCGTCCTCAAGCGCAGACCCACTCATGTCTGCCGAACCAGTGGATGATTTGACGAACATGAGCGTATAGCATGAACAGGTGCTGTCCTAGGCAGCTGGGCAAGACTGTACAGCTTAACAGGTCAAGGGCGACGTAGTCTCGAGTTCGAACGGCGACTTTGCGAAGTCAACAGTCATGTGTAAGGGCTGTTGCTTCGCATTGCTTCGGGTGGGTCTGACGCGGAGCTTGGCGTAGTCATGCTCCTCTCTTCGCATTTTGAGACCAAGCGGGCGAGCGGGCAGCAGCAACGCAATCGGGACAACAGGCCAGCTGTGGGTGTCGCAGGTTGTGGATCGAGGTCGGGCAATGGTCCAGGGAAGAATGTTCGTTCTTGAATCTCGTCGCAGCCGCAGAAGGTAGCATTCGGTATCGATCGCAGGCGCGCGGTCGCGCATTGAGCGGCCACCACCAGCAACACCACCACCACCACCACCAAAAAATCGGGACCCGTGACGATGGACAACTGGAAACGAAGGCAAGGGGTTCCAAGACGAAAAGAGAGACTTACTTTTAGGCGCCAGCAAAAACAACCGTAACACTCTTCAGCCAAGATCCCGAAACACGCGCAAGGGAAGACCGTAGCAGTCGCGAGGAAAAGATGGGAGGAGAAGGGAAAAGAGAAGGAAAAAAAGAGTTTCCGGATTTGCGGCAGGCGAGCTAAGTAAAGCCCTCTTTTTTTCTCACTGGTCCTCCGGTTTGGTTTTTGGCGGACACGACGCACTAAAGCACTGGCGCAGCCTCTAGTCCGGGTCGCGCGGGGGACTGGGCGAAGGTACCTTTTTCCTTGATGACTGACTGACTGTCAGAAAGGGAGGGACAACGTAAGGGCTGCGTTTGTCGGCCGGGGTCGGTCCAAGGGAAGGGGGGGGGGGCGTGTGTGAATGAAACGGGCTGCCTGGTTTCTCTTTTTTTCCTTTTTTTTTTTTTCCTCTCTCGCGCTTTTAGGGCGGCAGGCGGATCTTCGATCTGGTCGGCCGGGGGTTATGTGTTTTATGTGGTGCTGAAACACACGACTCAATCCCGGCACGCGGACGAATGACGACGTGCTGTTTGCTCGGATGAGGGATGTCGTGCGTTTTGCTTGCAGGTGCTTGCTCTCTCGCTCGCTTCGCTTTTACTCTGGACGTGTCTCTGAAGACGGCCAAGGGTAGCTGGAATCTCTCTAGCTGGCACGGCAGGTAGGACAATAGATGGAACAGGCGCGGCACCAATTGCACGAGATGACGGGAACGGGACGCATGAACGACGCCAAAAGATTGCTCGGTGCACACAGCGTACAGTACGATGCAGGAAGAGACGGAAGGCAGACTTTTGAAGGATGCAAGGAGGAAAAATTGCACGGATCGCGACCAAAGATGAGAAATACCAAGATGATAACCACGATTGAGGGCAACCTCGCGCACCTCTTTAACTTTGCGCTGCCCGAGGGGACTCGTTGGGGATTGGGGAATGGAG
Organism: Paramyrothecium roridum; assembly: GCA_003012165.1. NCBI lineage: Eukaryota > Fungi > Ascomycota > Sordariomycetes > Hypocreales > Stachybotryaceae > Paramyrothecium > Paramyrothecium roridum. The sequence continues at coordinate 18,478 of PXOD01000157.1, forward strand.
GTGCTGGGACTGGTAAAGATGCACGTGTGAGGATGTACAGGCGGTTTGAATTTAGTGATCATACACCGTCCCGCCCCATACATTAGCCTGGAGGGTCTTTGCACAGTGCCCTTACAGTTATGGTTGTTTACACTGTGCACTTAATCACAGTACGGGAACAACCACCACACCAAAGCCATGGATTCAAAACAATATGGAGCAGACAAACAAAAGCTTCGAGGGTATGGGGCACCCATTTCTTCTTAATGAACCTCGATTGTTGCCATTTGCAGATTTTCCCTTCTTTCTTTTTCCTTTCTTTTTTTATTTTAAAATACCACTTCTCGAAAAGTGGCGTATTCCACTGAGGAAGATGCCGGGCGACCGCTACCGAGTATTGACACAAATCGACTCTTGAACATAAGGCGTCTAGACGCCGGGCTGATCATGCAGTGATAGTGCAATGATCAACCTGAGCTGGAAGGACCGCACCATATTTCAATTGACTCTTTACTTGCCTCGATCACGTCCACAATGTTCTGCAAAGCAAAGCTTTCAGATACGCCTCTGGATGGACTACGCCCTTGACATTGTATACTTCGGAGACTTGTGTTTTAGCAGGCTGACAAGAGCCTCTTCGGGGAGACGGCCAACCATTTGGAACGAAGTTCCGGTTGAACTATTATTATTTGGCTTGCACATTGCCGAAGGGGATGGAGAACATCAGGCCTGAGGCACTGCTGCTCTTCGTTGTCCGGGGATTCCAAAACGCCCACGAGATATTGATCGTACAAGTCAAGAGTTGTGCTCTGCTTCGCCAGTGCTTCTGACCGGATACCATGATTCCAAGTTATTCATTCGATTGCTTACCGGTGCCGCTTTCTATTGCTGAAGCACAAATTGCCGTCCTTGAGAAGCCTGACGTTGGACATTGGCTGTTCCAAACAGGGAACGGATAGCCCGGGCTACCCATGTGCGGATGACGAAGTACACCACCAAGCTTGTTGATGTGTCTACCAAAGGCCTCGAACAAGACAAAATTCTTTGCGTTGACAACATGTCGCTTTGAGGTTACCTTCGCGATGACTCGAAAAGGATGGACACCCAATGCCGCAGCAGCGACAGTGTAAGTCGTGCGCGTACGCACATGGTGGTGAAAACAACGTAAGTGCAGGAGCTTGACCATTTGCGGACCGTTCTGGAGGCACTTCCGCTCCGGTGGTGAGCCTGCCGTCGCAGATGCATTATCGTGGCCCATCAGACTTCCACCACCACATACCACGTAATTTGCACCGCCATTACCGCCATTCTGATTGGGCTTACAGAAGCCATGGATGGTACGGTGAATCACAGCTCGGCTGTCATGACAAAAAGTCGTGTCGGATGCGGATGCAGATGCAGATAGGAAAAGCCACGCATTTGCGTCAAAAGGTGACAGAGGCAACGTCGTTAAGCGAAAGCTTCCGCTTGCCCACGTTGACGGGACAGGGCACGATCTTGGAACAATCCAGAGGGCATCGTACCGGCATTTTGACTGGATCTTGGCTGCTTGCCGAAGAGCCCGAAAACGTCGGGATGCAAGGTTTCGCTGCGGAACTCTGGGGGGAGGGGTGTCGATATCAAATTCAAGCTTAGCCAGCATGGCTGCCTTCTTCTCTCACCATAAATGCTGGTGCGCACAACAATGCCAGCCAATTGGTACCACGGTCGGCCTCGGCCTACAAAATGACTGCTGGCGCACATCGTCGCCCAAATGTTGCATGAATTCAGGCGTGTACCCCATGCAGCGCACGGCAGTCGGGAGGGCCTTGGAAGGCAAAAAAGGCAGCAAGGCTGAAGCTGTCTGGGACTCGATACGGCAGATGGCGGCGTCTTCCCTGCAACCTGGGACGCAATGCTACGCTACCTGCAAATGGCCTGACTACCGAAAGCAATCACTGTGCCCTGTTGTGCGGCCCCGTGCCGCATTGACCCGAATCATGGCCCGCCATTATGATACGATCACGACAAGACCTCGTTCTTGTGGACGGCGAGACTCTGAAAGTCTAACCTGCGCGCTAAAATCTCTCGTCGGAAAGCCCTTTGGCTCAATGTCGCCAAGCAGACTGTCGCATGCTAGGGGGTAGCTCAAAGGTGGCTTGTTGCGGCGCGAGCTCTCCGCTCGACTGCTGCCCGATGATGCAGAGCATTTCCTGGGGACATGCGTAAGGCTAGGGATGATGGGCTGAGACACCTCAGCAGGTACCAACCAACTCCTTTTTGTCTTGGATATCGATTCGAGCCCTGAGTGGTTGCCCCCAGCAATGCCTCGTAACAACGGAGGCCCGCATGCAGATCGTTCATTGTTTGCCTGGTATGCCCGGTCGAGGAGGGTTTGAAACAGCCGTTCCCGTCAAGGGCAAGCAATTTTTCGAGCGGAAGAGAGAGAAAAATACATCGAGGGCCTCGGGCTTTGGTAGCACCGCCTGGGGAGAGAATCCTGGGTATGGCCTGCAGACCACACATTCGTCAGGCGCCACCAGGCATCATGCGACTATGATGTTCGAATGTGCATATATTTTGGAGGCCTCATGTGCTTTCGTCAAGGATCGATTCGCGGTCATGTTCTCGACCTCAATTGATGTGCCGGGATGTCTCGAACATTCATTAGAGCCCGCCGTTCACAATGAAAACCTCTGTGACCAGTAATTTTGTCATGGAACGCAAATTCTGACCAGTGCATTTTCACCCGATATCGTGCTTCCAAAAGCATTCCACTTGCTCCTCAACCCTCACTATGCTCAATTACCTTCCAGACCTCGTACCTACGTGAAGTAGACATGGCCCCAACTCTTTCGGGCTTGGCAAATCCTAACTTACTGCACAGCAATTTAGACATGGTTTTATTGTGCTATGGCCCTGTGTTAAGAGCGGCAGAGCTGTCCGTTGGGTGCTGTGGTACATTTGTGCAGGTCCCGCAAAGATGCTGCAAGTCAATCCTCTGTAGGCTTTGCGCTACGCACTTCCATCGTCATCTGTAGAGGATTCATGACCGTACAACGTCTGTGCCGCCCCATTAAAACGTCAGTTTGTGGTCAGCCTAAACCCGAAGCCGTTGGCGCAGAGGGCAAAGCTCTGGAGCTTGGGCACACCCTCGTCAAGCTGCCTTCCAATGGGAGACCAGAAGTGCCCTGTGAAGCTGCAAGTCATAGCTGCTGGGCCCGCATGGTCTGGTCACTACTGCAGGTATCAGCCATTGACGCTGCATTGGTTGCCCTACCGGGGTTTCCGGCGGACGATGGCCCTCGGTTCTGTCAGATTTCATGGGTTTTTTTACGGCTGTGGTACCGCCGTCTTTCCTCTTCTCGGTTGCTGCTTGCTGATCGGCAGCGAGCAATTGGGCTTTTTGTCTTGGCCTGGGGCAACCAAGGAACCGGCGCAAGCGATAGCCAAGAAACAAACATCAGCACCGGGGTGTTGAGCCCCTGCAACTCAGCTCGACATGGGGCCACAGAGATGCCATTTCGCCCAAATGGCACCACAGCTGCAAACAGGACAAACACATTGCCATGGCCTTCGAGGCAGAAACACTTGTCGCTGGAGCAGACCCAGATCTGAGTTCGCTACTACTTGTCCAGGGGGGCCAACACGATGCAACTGCTTGTTCTCCATCGCTTATTCTCGCCAACGCATTAGTACCGATGAGCTTTGGCTGTTAATGACGTACACCAAGAGCTTTTTGTGGGGCTAATGTTCTCTTCTTACTTGCAAGCACTCTGTAACATGTCGCCTCGCCCTTGCTGCTGGATCAGCAAAGCGCAAAGATTAGGCGCAATTGGGGCAGTGCGTCAATCCCACACAGGGACACTGAGCACTGCCCGATGCTCCACGCGCTGCACAGTCGCAGGCTGGCCCTTCAGCAACACTAGCGGTTCGTCCCTGACTCGGTCAACTACAGTTCGCATTTGCACTAACCACAATTTGGCTCTGTAGGTTGGGTTCATCCCACAAATATAGCATCTTCGGCGCTGAGTTCGCGCTTGTGTTCGATGCAGATGCCCGTGCATCAGAGCCATGGAGTGCCGGTCTAATGAGGCCGGTATCGGGCTGGAAGCCTCGATCTCGATTCTAGCCAACTGTGATTGCTGGCGTATGTGATCACTACTCTGTTTCATCCATTGAGACCAACGTAAATACAGTTATGAGAACCAGGGTCGAGGCACAAATCAGGCGGATCGCGTATTCTCGGTGTGGCGTCTATTGAATGAGACGCATATCTGGTTTTTTTGACATCTCATCGTGCTCCAGATTTGTTTATTTTATCACCTATCTCACTTGATGGGCTCGTAATCGAAAGGTGTCAAGTTGGTGTTGCTCATTTCCATGCAATGGCAAGCACTTTGCGGGTTACTCCCTTGAGGCTGCTCACAAGCAAGCCGTTGCGAATAGCGATAAACAAATACTCGCGCACCTAGCCACCGCAGCTTCCGCCCTCGATACTGAGCTCGTAGAGTCAGATGTACTCTAAGTCAAGGATGCCCAGAACAAAGTCAGCAGTCTGTTAGCCACGAGAGGGATAGTCGCTGCTTTATGAGGATCAGGTATAACACTTTATTGCAATGGATGATTGTAAGCCGGCCTGCAATTTCTAGGCGCCATCCATGTGCAACTGTTACACAGTCATGATCGGAGACCATTCCCCCTGCCCCCCAAGTATCTTGCTGGCAACTCGTGAAGGGCGAAATATCTCGCACAAGGCCAAAGCGACAGGTGTGTTATCACAGGTGGCAAGAGTCCCGGCTCTCTTTGACTTTGTGTAATAGTACTGCAGAAGTTTGCTTTCCCTTGGCCGCTACCAAAAAAAGAGTTTAGTTTATATTGTAGAATTCAGCGACGGATCAGCTTCACAGCCGCGCAAAGAACAATCTGGAGCTTGCAGGCGCAAACGGAGTTGGAGTTTGCCCTCACCTCAAACTTTGGGCGTGACCTATCCCTACGCCACTGTATCTATCCTCCGGGATTGTCAGGACCTCCTCCAGTTGACTCTGCACGTGATGTTTCTGTTACTCAGATGGGAGCCGCACTACTGAATTATGTGAAAGGGTCAATGGGTGCAAACGCTGCGGCTCCAGAAGATGAACGAAATTAGGCTTGCTACTTGCTTTGATGCGAAGCGCAAGGGGACTGGCACACTACGAGTGTATTATGACACTCAAGTCACAATACCGGCTGTTTCGAAAGACGGCCCTGTATTAAGTCTTAGGGTTAATAAGCTTACTCTCCTAGATGCAACTTTCTACCTCGCTAAATGTCGCTGTATTTCAGTGGTATGACCCAAAATTAAGCATACCTCAACAAGATCCAAAGTTGAACCGCTTGAGTGAGGTTGTACTCGATGGACTAGGTATGGCATAAGTACAGGCATTAATATAAAAATATGACTCAGCTAGTACAAGTTCCAAACGTTGATCCAATAGTCTCTCCTCTTGGCTATAGACCGCCTAAGTGAAGCAGACTAGGCTCAATTCCAAGTTCTAATTAGATGCTTAGGATTGTTCGGCTTGGATCAAATAAGATCAGATGATTCCTTGAGCCAAGCCGCGCCCAATCTTAAATTCCGAAGTCGGATCTGATCATCTGGTTGCGTCTTTGATTGCAAATCCTTATAATAAAAAACACATCAGGTGTCCCTGCTGTGAAAATTCTTCTACAGGATTTCCCTGGACTCCCTTCTTCGCATGCTATATAACAAAATCGTTACTTTTGGGGGGTTCTCATTCACTAATTTGGTATTCCTTATTACTGAAGCACCAAGAAGGTCTTGCTTGGTCTCAAACAGGACTTCCCACGATTACAAGGAAAGCCAGAATGACTGGCAGCCTGGAACTATTTGAAGAACCGAGCACGCAGCCAGGATGGGTGGCATGTCTTCATTTGACATGCTACTTTTTAGACACGAGATTATTACGAGCAACCCACTAGTAAAAATGACACATTACGTGCGACTACTCCCTTACATGTTGTCGTTTACAGCATACATCGATGCATCGTGTATGTCATGTTTCTGTGGAGATGCAACTACTAAATAGGGCAGTCAACACAAAAGAGGTAAGTGCTTCGGAATGAGGTCGAAGCCGAGTCACGTGCCCCACCTCTCGGCGCTAAAAACTGTACGTTCAAGATTACATAATCTGTTTTGAACGTCGTCAGTCGGTGGTTGACTAGAAGGTGCCATGAGAACACCTGGAGATGGCATTCCAGCAATCTTCGTCATCCAAGGTTGCCTGAGTTTAATTACGCCCCAACTCTTCTTAATTCAAATCATGACCCTTCCAAGATATCTTGACTGAGTTAGATTCGAGACTGTTACGTGTGTCTTGGTCACCGCCCTTCCCCTCTCGTGCTATCGATCTGAGATGGCAGCAGCTTCTACGGAGCAGCGGGAGCTGCAGCTGGTCGACAATGTGGAATTTAAAATCCTCGCCGTTGCAAATAATGAAGAGAAATTGCAGCAGCTCTTGCAAAAGTTCCTGGCCCCCCTCACTTTGAAAGCAGCAAGCGATCATGCCTCTGTTCGAGCTAAGGTAAATCCATCGTCTGAGCTCATTTCCAAGCCAGCTACTCACTCGTACAGGTCATTCAAGTTCTGATGAGACTGAAGACATTTATTCAGCCCCCAAGGTTTGATTTGTTCTGCATTCTCTAAGCTTCTATAGCTGATTGAAAGAAAAGCGTTATTCTCCCTGTCAAGGCTCTTCTTGAACAATACAAGTCCAGCGATTCAGCCATAATTAAGCAGCTAGATCTTTCGTTCATACAGCATAGTGTGGAGCGTTTAGACGAGGAAGATAGACGTGATCTTATTCCGCTAGCTCTGGATTCGTTTTCCAAAGATGAGGGGCATCCGCGCGCAGGAACCTTCTTCCTGGTTATACTGCGTATGCTCCTCGATGTGCGAATTCCCCCGCGTGGTAGCAAGGATGATGACGCCTTCCGACTTTCTGTTGGCCTTTCAGATGAGAAAGACGCCAAGTTTCTTGCCAAGATGTTGGCGCTCTTCTTCCGATTGCGTATTCCCACAGCAAATCGGTCATGGGCTCAGGCGAACCCAACATTCTCACAAGATGAGCTAGCTCTCTTTTCTATTGAGAATCCCGAGTCGCAAACAGTTTTCAGGAGGATGTCTGAGCTAAAGACGAAACTCGTCGCACTCTTGGCTAGCGGAGCATTTCTGGATGACGAGAAGTTTTTCCCTGCCCTTTATGCAGCGTCAAGTTTCGATAACCGAGTTGCGTCTTCTGCCGAGGAAGTTGTGAAGAGGAGCACAGTGTCCCTGGAGGACCCGGACCTTGTCCATCGCCTGTTTCAAGCTCACGCCAAGCTGCCGGCAGCTTACCGCACTCGCATTCTCACAATGCTGTCCAAATCCTCAATATCGACTACTATGCCTGAAGAAATCATGGGGGTGGTGTCTCGTGACTTTCTAAAACAGTCGACCGGAACCCCTCAAGACTCCCTTCAACCTACCAGCGCTTTGGAGCGTACTAAGCTACACAAAGCATTGTTTCAATACCTATCCTGGGTTGCGCGAGTAGGACCATCCAAGGAGGGTTTCACCATGCGCAGGGAACTGGTCACAATAATGAGAAATTATGTTGAGTCTCAAGGGTGGCCGGTACCTGAGCAAACGTCTGCAGACGATGCAGCTCTTCGCGCTAAGGCATATGAGACCATTGGCATGCTTTGCCGTGGAGCTGACTGGCAAGTTTCGGACCGGTTGGATCTAGCGCGTTGGTTGTTCAGGTCACTCTCGGAGGATCCCAATCATGACTCCGTTGTCAATATTGATGGCGCCCTCTCGAGCTTAGCTGCCGATTTTCCAGCACCAACAGGGCCTTCCCGCACAGAGCTACAGACTTTACTGCTCACTTATATAACATTGCCTGAAGAGCCGCCCGCTATTCGCAGCACACGCCATGCTGTAGTAAAATGGGCAAACCATTGCCTTCCGTTTTCCGACCTCTGTGGTCGCTGGATCGACATTCTTGCCGTTGCTGGACAGCAAAACGAGCGCAGCGACGTTATTGAACAAGGGCACAAGGGCCTAGATCCTTGGACGTATCTCGCTCACAATGACAAAAACCCGGTCCTCCCAGATTGGAAGGCAATGATTCGTGCATTTTATGGTTCCTTCATCGACGCCGAGTTTGGCTTGGAGGCGCTACCACTGCCTTCCATTTCCTCCCTCAATGGTATACCTGTGTTTCAAAACTTTTCAGGTGCACGATTGTCAGCATATCCGGTGGCACTACGTTATTGCAGGCAGATGATGTTTCTGTCAGCATTGAATGATTTTACAGTCGAGCCGGACTGGATGCAAACCCTAGACGCTCAGGTCAGAACTGCCATTTCGACGCGAGAGAAAATTCGATCTCATTTGAGGACCGTCGAGCAAATCGACCTTGTGTTTTATCTACGAGCTTGCCTTGAAGGCGCCATTGCTGAAGATGTATCGATTAAAGAAGAGTGCATCCGATGCTTTGTTGAGGTCGCAGCTCTTTGCCCAGGCGCAGTCATTGGCCATCTCCAGGGCTATGATTCTAGGCTTTTGGAACTTGTTAAATCGAACAGCAAGGAAATTCGATCTCTTTCTGCGAAAGCTCTAGGCATACTCGTACCACACCCAGTGAACGGCGCGGGTCATGTAGCACAGTGGCTCCAGAAAGTGCAGAGTCTTTTCGACGGTGCAGAGAGTGCGGCAGGGCCCGTACTCAACGCTGCAGAAGGTGCCTTACTGGCCTTTGGACACATTTATTCTCGGGCCATTTTTTACGGCAGTGACATTGCTCCAGACAAGCTGGCTTTCCCTTTCTATCTTCTTGTGAACGACGGCATTCAGGACTCGCTTTTCGAATGTGCTCTAGATGCATTCGCACAACTTTGGTCGGCCGGGCTAGCCATGCCAGATCCCTCGGGCGATTACGCTCTGTCCAAAATTGTGGAGAAGTTGGTTTCAAAGGCTAAGAAGCGCAATGAGAAAGCAATCTTCGGCTTGGGCAGACTAGCATTGTGCTTGGAAGAGTCAAGCAGCGATGCAGACTCCGTGCCCACGGAGACAGTGTGGTCAGGTGGCGTACTTGGAGACATTCTGAAGAACCTTTTCGACCTTCACGAAATAAAGCAAGTGGAAATACATTTCACTGTTGGCGATTCCCTTACAGCGGCAATTGCCAGATGGGATTCTGATTTTGTTAAGCTCACCATGGACGTGGAACCTCAAAACCTCGACTTCCGAAAAGGTTCTCGGAACAAGCTTATCACTGCAGTGCTTGATAAACTGTTCGCAGACTGCAAGTCAACGAAGCCGTCGCTCCTGAAGGCATCCGGTATATGGCTGTTCTGCACAGTACAGTACTGCTCGCATTTGGATGAAGTGCAGTCTCGATTGCGAGAGACACAGGCAGCTTTTATGCGACTACTCAGTGCCCGAGATGAGCTAGTCCAAGAGACCGCTTCCCGTGGTCTATCTCTTGTGTATGAGCGTGGCGATGCCGATTTGAAGGCAACACTAGTGAAAGACCTCGTATCCGCATTCACCAGCAGCGGAACTCAACTCAAAGTGGATCAAGATACTGAGCTTTTTGAGCCCGGAGCATTGCCGACTGGAGAAGGGAGCTCGGTTACTTCATATAAAGACATTGTCAATTTGGCCAACGAGGTTGGTGATCAACGGCTCGTGTACAAGTTCATGTCGTTAGCAGCCAATGCTGCAACGTGGTCAACTAGGTCAGCTTTCGGACGATTTGGACTCAGTAATATCCTGTCAGAATCCGAGGTCGATCCTAAGCTGTATCCAAAGCTCTACAGATACCGGTTTGACCCAAATTCCAATGTGCAACGATCAATGAACGATATTTGGAAGGCGCTAGTCAAGGATTCAGCCGCTGTCATTGATAGGCACTTTGATGCCATCCTAGATGACTTGTTGAAGAGCATATTAGGGCGCGAGTGGCGGATGAGAGAGGCCTGCTGCGCAGCAATCGCTGACCTACTACAAGGCCGGCCATTTACCCAGTACGAGAAACGCTACCGGGAGATCTGGGCAGCTGCGTTGAAGGTGCTCGATGATGTCAAGGGCAGTGTACGCGAGGCTGCCTTGAGACTTTGCATGGCGTTGTCGAACAGTCTTGTTCGTCAACTAGAAGAGAGCAACAAGGGCTCGGCTGCTAAGGCGATGATGCAAGAAGCTCTGCCATTCCTCTTGTCTGACAAGGCTCTCGAAAGCTCTGTCCAGGAGGTTCAGATCTTTGCGACCATCACAGTGATGAAGATTGCAAAGCAAGGAGGCGATGCCCTCAAGACTTACATCCCCGATATGGTTCCCCAGCTTCTCGGACTGCTGAGTACGATTGAACCTCAGCAGATCAACTACCACTATCAGCGAGCTGGTGAGGAAAGCCGGGACCAGATTGACAAACTTCGATCACAAATGGTCAACCAATCGCCAATTTCTGAAGCGATCGAGAATTGTCTGCGGTTCATAGATGAAGGAGTCATGTCCGAGCTCGCCCCCAGACTCGAGGCCGTCATCAAGTCAGCTATCGGTATGCCAACCAAGATTGGATGTAGCAGGGTGCTGTCTACCCTGTTTACTCGCCATGCCAACGACATTAGACCTGTCTCCGCGCGATTCCTGCAAATGATGGAAAAGCAGACGTTGGATAAGAACGACGAAGTCAGCCAGGCGTATGCTCGTGCAACTGCATACATGATGCGGGTGGTGTCAGACTCAGCGAAGCAGCGATTTTGTGAGCAGTTTAAAAACCTCTACCTTCAATCAGAAGAGGAGTCTCGACGCCAAAAGATTGCCGACGTCATCGTCGCTCTTGCGAAGGTGTCCCCCGACCATTTCACATCTCAAGAAACGCTCCTCCTTCCATTCTCCTATCTTGGCTCGCATGACGTGGATGAATATACCAGTAAAGTTTTCAAGGAGGTATGGAATCAACATGCTGGCAGCAACCGTACCGTTGTGCGGTATATTCCAGAGATTGTGGCCCTGGTAGAGCGCTGTCTCGATACTACCCAATGGTCGTTACGACACACAGGAGCCTTCGCTGTTGCTGCCATGGTCGCCGACGTCAGCAAAGCCAGTGAGGCAACCGGCGAAATCAGCGAAGCCAATCTCAAAGCCATCTGGCCAGTCTTTGACAAAACCCTCGCTCTGAAGACGTTTGAAGGCAAGGAGAAGCTTCTTGAGTCATTCCCTGACTTTATTGAAAAGGGCAAGGCACTATGGAGCGGCGATGCGCAAGTTGCAGCGCAGCTGAAGAAGGTCGCGATTCGCGAAGCCAAGCGCAACAATGAGCGATACCGTGTCTACGCTTTCAGATGTCTTTGGCGGTTTGCCAAAGCCAGGGATGACTTGGACATGCTTCAGGACATTGCACAGATTGTTACCCCATACTTGGACGAGCTCAAGGACGAGGACAAGATGGAAGTAGACTCTAAGGAGGATCTTGTCACAAAGACAGCCAAGAACGGTCTGGAAGCAATTGCTCGAGGCTACAACCGATCAAAGATGGCGAGTACAGCCGATGCAGTCCTTCGCGATGTTGTGACGACTCTGCAGCCGTACCTCTCCAGCTCGAAGTTCGACGGAATCAAGCGACAAGTATGGTACGAATGCGTCCACGATATTGCGACTGACGCCGTGTCGTTGGCTACCTCGGGGCAGCAGCAGTCATCGGCAGATGCTGAAGATGGCTCGTGGGCCGCGTACGTCGACAGCCTCGGACTGGACACGATAGAAGCCGGGACAGAGACGCAACGGACGAAGCGAACAGATGCCGTGCTGGCTTTGGTCAAATTACACAAGAGGGGCTTGTTGAGACCGTCAAGGGCACAGCTCGGGCAATTGCAGGCTGCAGTGGGTTCTGCGATTAATGTAGAGCGCAGCACAGAAGTGCAGAAGGCATGGAGAAGTGTGCAGGATGAGTTGCGAGATTTAGTTTCATAGAAGGATTTTACGGTAGAATGATTAAATATTGCTCAACTATTTAGACAAACTCCTCCGTTGAACCCCTTGCTGTTACGAGTGTGTTTAGTGCATTGATTGACACGGTTGGCAATACTCATTTACTCGTCCCCGAGAAGGTTCTTCGTCACACTAGATCCAATGTTTAAAAATCTCAAATGATTGTGATGATGAGCGTTGAGAATACCAATTTTTCGTTATTCAAGCACATGAAATCTTGAATTGTTGCACAACATACCTAATGTGTTCAGGAAGACATGAGCAGTCCAGGGTAGTGCAGCTGTTTGAGAAGGTCTCGCGAAAATGAATGATCCGGCAAGCTGTATCCGTACCTGTACACAGAGGCGGCGATGAGGTAAGGTAAGGCTGCTTGGTACCTTCGCCATTCTTAGGTGAGGCACGGTGCTGTACAGTACCTTGCTAGTAGGCAGGGCAGCCGCTAGCGTGCAGTGCCGAAAATGCCCCGCGGTGCTTGTCCAGGGTGTTTGCGTCACTGCGGCTGTGGCCTGTGGCGGCGGCCGTCCTTGGCTGATACTTTGATGACTTGGAGCTTCCACCACTATCACATTAGCAGAACTTGACTTTATGCATACATCCAGGTGCAGGCCGTCTCCTTCCCACTCTCGATTTTGAGCGGGCTTCTGCTGCTATCAGGATCTAGTTTTTTCCCTTATCATCATTCTTCTACAATTTCACCACTTTCCCTGTTCCCGGCATCGTCGCTGCGGGGCAACTTTTCCTTCTTCCCATATCTGGGCTGGGTCGGTCACCTTTTGGAGCGAGCTCGCAATATCTCCGAACTGCTACAGTCCCACGACTTGTTTCATAAAGTACAGAATCAACTCGAAATCCTCTCTGCGCCGCAGATCGTATCGACACCCAGCCTTCCAAACCCTTTTCGACTTGACCGCCACTTGAGCCAAGAACAGAGACACCATGGAGGAGAACATTACATCCTTTGCCACCGTCACCGGCGCAACGCCAGACGTGGCGCGCGGCTTCCTGGAGCTGGCCAACGGCGATTTTGAGCGTGCTGTTGGGCTATACTTCGAGAATCCTGAGCTGGCGGTTGGTATTGGTGCCGGCATCTCCTCCAGTTCCGCCCCGGCTGTCCCTCCACAGCGATCGCGACCTGCAAACATCGGGCGAGAAGACGCAAGCGGCGTCATCCACATAGATAGCGATGACGATGAGGACATGTATCTTGGCGACGACGGCGACAGCGATCAAGACGACGGCCGGGCAGCAGCAGCGCTGGCTGCTGCTGCTGCGCAGGAAGAAGAAGATGCGGCCATGGCTAAACGCCTGCAAGAGGAGCTTTACCGAGAAACCCATGGCTCAGGTTCGGGCGGAGGCGCAGCTGGAGACGATGTGCGCGCACCGATAGCGAGGACAACGGAGACGCTGGTAGCGCCTGACCCAACCTGGAGTCGCCAGGACGACTTGGACTCTGCCATGTTCGAACAGTTGCAGCGGAGGAGAGTACCACCACGTAAGTTTAACCACTCCACAATTCAAAGTGTAGCAAACCGAAGATGAGGACACGCTAACTAGAGTGCGTTTCAGCTCGAACTGGCGGCCCATTCGGTCAGCGAATATGGGAAGACGCCGCGGAGACGCGCAGCGGCGAAAATGGATCACATGCCCGGCGGCTTCAGGATCTGTTCCGGCCTCCATACGACCTAATGACACGAGCGACATGGGATGAAGCGAGGGCGCTCGGCAAGGACGAGAAGAAGTGGATCATGGTGAATTTGCAGGATATGAACGACTTCAACTGCCAGGCTTTGAATCGTGACATCTGGAAAGACGAAACGGTGCGAGATCTCGTCGCCGAAAACTTCATTTTCCTGCAGTACGATAAGGACTACGCAGACGCGGAGGAGTATCTAACTTTCTATTTCCCGAATCAGAGCCACGAAAATCCTGACAACTATCCCCACGTGTCCATCATTGATCCGAGAACAGGCGAGCAGGTCAAGGTATGGAGTGGACGGCCATTCCCCTCGGCCCCCGAGTTTCACGCCGAACTTGCCGAGTTTCTCGACAGATACAGCCTTGCGGCTAATAGCAAGAACCCAGTGGCCAAGGCGACGGCCCGGAAACCACAGACGGTGGACGTGGATCGGATGACGGAAGAAGAAATGCTGGAAATGGCTCTCAAGAACAGCCTGGCTGGCGCTGAAAGCAGCGGGTCCGGATCGACGCCGAATGTGTTTGACCCGGATGCATTGACCAAGTCAACAGAGCTGAGTGACAAGGGTAAACAGCCAGAAACCGAGGCCACCCCCGCTCCTGAAAGCGCCTTTGCGCAGATCTCGTCAGGAAACCCACACGTGGAGCCAGATAATAACCCGGCCTCAACGACGCGCATTCAGTTTCGCCATCCCACCGGACGTGTCATTCGAAGGTTCAACCTGCAAGACCCGGTGCGGCGGATATACGAGTGGCTCAAGGCGGAGCCGCTTGAAGGTAGGCAGGGCGTGGAGTTTGAGCTGAAGAAGATGCCGCAAGGGCAGGACCTGATTGACAACCTGGATGGAACAGTTGAGGAGAACGGATTGAAGCAGGGCACAGTAATGATTGAGTTCATTGAGGAATGAGGTTAGGATGCTAGGGATGCGACCTCGGCGCGAGGCTGAGGCGTTGCTACGTGAGACAATGGAATGACACTGCTTGCTATAGATAGACGTGGGGAGGATGGCAACCGACGCCGAGATGCCGAGTGCTTGAGGTTTCAACAACATGCGACTAAGGATCTCATGATTGGCCTCGATGCTTTTTGCCGCTAGGGCATTTTGACACGTACCTAGACTTGAATGATATAACTGGGCTTGTGATTCAACATGTTCTTTTCCTGAGGTCGATGAAACCCGGCCACTCCCTGCGGCATCTGTCTAGGAACCGAGGGCACACCCCACGCTCTCCCCACTACATATATTGGGATATGTGATGGCTGATCTGGAGAGGCTGGCCGTGGCGTATCTTCAACATGATAGACCCTAGGGAATGATGGGACAGAACACAAGTTGTGCGTCTGTGCGTGATCCAAAAAGACCAGCCCGGGTTTACTTGATTGGGTGCACGGTGACGGCAGAGGAACATGGGAATTTAGCGAGGCCAGGGAAACCAATACCTGATCATGATGACGCTCCGTCATGAACTTTTTTTCATTTTATTCTTAATGGAGGAACATGTCTCTGGGCTGAGCTGAGCTCTCATCCATCCAACGAAACAAGGTATTGTTACATTTAGTAGACTAAAGTAGTGTTGAACCCCCCGGGCTATAGCAGACCAATTATAAGCTGATGTCTGGCAGCTTTGCTCTGGCAACCCTCCCCGGCCTGTTAACGCGGCCACTGCCCCTCCTTTGGGTACCGTAAGGTAAATAGAGCGATACCAGCCAGGATGTGACGTGGGCCAATTGTTTGTTGTTCGTGTTGGTGAACAGTACCGTAGGCCTTGTGGTTTGAGCTGAGCGGTTATGTTTTGTGTTGTCTTGTTTCGACTTGGTCTGTTTGTTGGGATCTTCTCAATCTCTCGTTGCCTGCAGCATCGAGAAAACAAGACGACACATCAACTTGGTTTGTTTTCTTTTTCTTTCACGTGTCTGACACTTACAGCCGTGCCCTGGCCCCTCGCATCTCCAAAACCGCCTTTGCAGGCGCCCTGGATCGATTAGCGGCTTCAAGTGGTGGGGTTCACCGCCCGCTCCCACTACTGCGGCCTGTCCGATAGGCGCCTTATCACTCTCTCCTAGCAGGCACTCGCATGAGCTAACTACCTAACTACGAAACTACCCACGCATACCTAGCATACAGTAGTGCCTTGCCTTACGTTACGGAGTACGAGGGGACTGCATCGGTACCTGATCTGACGTTCGACATTCCCCACGCTTACGTTACGACCTCTTCCCGAGACCAAACCCATCACACGACCCCAGCCCGCGAATTGTGCCCCGTGCCGAGTCGAGAGGGAGGCAGCGGGCATCCAAGGACCCTGTCGACAAGCTGTTCAACCTCTGGAGCGCGCCGTCGCGGCCCCAGCCGACCGACGACACGCCCAAGGCGCATCACAATATGGCTGAGAGGGAGAGGGATCGAGATGCGGACGAGGGCCACGAAGCCCTGGACCCGGAGCAGCTTTATTCCAAGGAGTACTGTATTGGTATGTTGATGGCTCGCGCCCACTTGCTCGATCGCCCGCGGACTCTGACTCGGTGATCAAAAGGTGGTGGCAGCTTTGGCAAGGTCTACAAAGGGTACGACGTCCCTCCACACAAAGCCCTCCCTTCCCTTATCGACCCTCGCGTAACTTGGGCTGGACCTGTGCTGACGAGGAGCCCGTTCCGGGGTGCACAGTGTGGACAAACGAACAGGGCATGCCGTCGCAATCAAGGTCATTGACATTGAGAGCGCCGAGGACGAGGTCGAGGACATCATACAAGAAATCGCCATTCTGTCGGAGCTCCAGTCGCCCTACGTGACCAAGTATTACGGATCGTACGCCAAGGGCGCCGAGCTATGGATTGTGATGGAATTCTGCTCCGGCGGGAGCTGCGCGGATCTTATGAAACCCGGCCCCATCGGCGAGGACTACATTGCCATCATCGTGCGCGAGCTGCTGCTTGGCTTGGATTACCTGCACTCGGACAAAAAGCTCCACAGAGATGTCAAAGGTGGGCAGAGATGAAGTGTCCTCTGGGCTTCCGGGATGTGATTGCTGACACTGCATACGATATACAGCCGCCAATGTCTTGCTTAGCTCCAGCGGCCAGGTCAAGCTGGCCGACTTTGGCGTGTCAGGTCAGCTGTCTGCGACCATGACCAAGAAGAACACATTTGTTGGTACACCCTTTTGGATGGCACCCGAAGTCATTAAGCAATCCGGGTACGACCACAAGGCCGACATATGGTCCCTCGGCATCACGGCTCTAGAGTTGGCCAATGGGGAGCCGCCCTACGCCGACATCCATCCGATGAAAGTCCTGTTTCTGATACCCAAGAACCCGCCTCCAACGCTCGAAGGCAACTTCACAAAAGCTTTCAAGGAGTTCATTGAGCTCTGCTTGCAGCGCGACCCCAAGAAACGGCCAACTGCCAAGGATCTCCTGCGGCATGCCTTCATCAGGCGGGCCAAGAAGACGACGTATCTGACGGAGCTGATTGAGCGGCATAGCCGATGGGCGGTGACGCACAAGGGCGACGACGACGATAGCTGGGATGGGGCTGACGGCGGAGTGCCTACTGAACGAGAAAGAGTGGACGAGGACATGTGGGACTTTGGCACAGTGCGTCTGGTGGGTGACCGTGGCGGTATCGTCAACCGGCCCGGGCTTAATGACATGGACGAGAGCGCGACGAATGCAAGGGCCGCACCGCGGTCATTGGAAACACCGAACAATAACGTGGATAGGCGGAGGGAGCCGAGCCCAAGCAAAAACAGGGACCCTTACGCTCAACCCAATGACACTGTCAAGGCCGCCAACCAAGGCACGTCGCGGCAAACGAGTCCTCAACGCAAGCCTGTCCTGCAACAACCGACCGGATCGCCATCCAAAGTCCCTCTACCCCCAAGTCCTATGAAGCCACTCATTCGGGAGCCGGACACTGGCCTTGAGACGCCCAGGGCGAACAAGCTGATGCCGTTTTCAGCGGCGGCACCGTCGCCCGACTACGACCGGGAGCTACAGGCGCAGTTGCAGCGGGATATGGGCCTGCTCAACTTGAGCCTTGCCGCTGGTGTTCCAGGCAGAAGCGCCGATTCGTCGACGCCAACGCCGCCGCCACATCAGCAGAATGTATCGCGGCCGTCTTCGTCAAGGGCACCGCCCATGACGATTCCTGAAATTCCACCTTACAGAGGCTCACCAACGCCGCAACAAGGACAACGGGTGCCATCCTCGCAGCACGTGGCTGGACCGCGCGCTCCTCCCGCAGCCCAGCCTGCCCCTGTAATCAAGGCGCCTTCTCCGGCCCCTCCTTCTGACATCTCGGCCACATTGTCCGCGTTCCCCTCGCCGGCGCCAGCAAACCCCAATGGCGAACTGGATGCGCTCAACGACGTGATATTCCCCGCTCTGGAAGAAGCACTTAAGCGGCGGCAGATCAGACTGCAACAGCTGTACAAGACCAACCAAGCGGGGCCCGTGCCTGTCACGGCGAAGCAGCAGCGCGCAGAGGCGGCGCACGAGAAAGTCCGGAAGCTGGTGTACAAACTGGCGCACGTCTGTAAGGAGATAGACCATTACGACAAAGCGGAGCCCGTGGGCATGGGGAGGGATGTCGGCAGTTTCCTGGAGGGCCTACTGGAGGAGATTCTGGTGAGAGTCGAACCGCTAGACGAAGAAGAGATGGCTGCGTGAGTAGAAGCATTGACGGCGAAGAAGTAGACGTAGGCGTGGCTTTTGGGGAGGCCAGATTCACGAAGAAAACCGCGGCGACTTGCAAAGGCTCGGGGGATGCAATAAAACGCCATACATCAGGAGTTCATTGGTAGATTTGTATGTTTTATGAAGGACATGGAGAAGTTTTGTTATGAACTGAGGAAAACGAAGGCACGGGGCCCACAGAGGCTACGTGATGGTACGACAAAAAGACATGGAATTGCACTGTAAATTTAAGAGAATTAACGTTTTGATTGCCATTATTTGCGAGCCCATGCCGTGCTGATGAGTGGCTGCTTTGTGAGAAGGAGCGGGAAGTAAGGGGGATTGCCGACGTCATCGGCAGAAATATCAGAGTGCAGCTCACGGAATGATTCGGTTTTCATATCTCAAATAGAAGACAGGTCGGAGGCGGTAGTTTGATCTGTGATATGAGAGCCTCTCGGGGGATCTTGAACCGAACGACAAGTGCCTTTTTGAGGCTGTTGGCGATGACGACCCCAGCGATGAATGCGGCATCGTTTGGTGGTTTGAGGGCGCAGCTGACTCAGCGGTGCGCCAGCCGAGCGCAAAAACTGGGTGCTCGGAGTTGTCTTCGCTCTCCGGGGTGGAATCCGAGGTTAGCGCCGGTGCTAAGGCCAGAAACCTGCAACCGTAGCGCGGTGCAGGCCGAGAAGAGAACGTGGGGCTAAGGTCGTACAGGGGATGGGCAGCCCGTTTTTGCGGGAATTCAGTGGGCATGTCCACCGCGGTGGCCTGGGGGCAGCCAGGTACTGCGCGCAGCCAACGGCGGTGCGCGAGGTACTTTGGGGGTGGGCGGACGGACCTGCAGGTGGTTGTCCTCGGCATCTTGGGGTGACCTTTTAGTAGGTAGCTGGTGGTGGTGGACGAGCCAATGGACACTTTTTTTACCCTTTTCGCCTCGTGATTTTTCTGCTACGTACATACAACCTTTTCCCTCTTGTCCTTTGAAACCATCCTTTTCCCCTTCCCTCTGCTCCCCAATCGGCCGTCTGCTCGTCCTCCCGAAATCTCCTCTCTTATCTTCCTCCCCAGATACTTGCCAACCATGTTGTCGCGAAGCTCTGTCAGGACGGCTCAGGTACGTACATGTCTCTTGTTTCTCGTCTCCCCTTGCGTGTTTATTTGGTGGCTTCCTTTTTGGCCGCCCCTCGCGGCCGGGCGAAGCGGGTAGCGACGGGGGGATTTCCTCCACGAGGCAGCAGCAGCAGCAGCACCGACCCCGTGGCCTGCACGATCTGGGCAAATGCGAAAGAGGAGGGGGAAAGGGCACAATGCGTTGCCTGGTGCAATTGGCGACTTGGTGTCGGAGCTGGAGCTGTTCTGCCTTGAGCTGTTTTCTGGGTTTTGCCGGTTGGTCATGGGCGTGTCGCAATTGAGCGCAATTGACGTCAGGAGGGAGACAAGCTTTGTTATCCCTCACCAGCACCGAGGCAGACAGCCCCAAATCAGCACCAAGCGATCATGAGTCGCGGCACTGCCTGCTGGCGGATCTTTTTGAGCAGTTCAACGCATCGTCCCGAACCCAATGGCTAACAACTTCCTCTCCAGGCCATCCGCGGCGTTGCCCCCGCCGCCACGCGATCCTTTGCGACCGTCCAGTCCGACATCTTCAAGCCCGCCAAGTTCGGCGGCAAGTACACCGTCACCCTGATCCCCGGTGACGGTATCGGTGCCGAGGTCGCCGAGTCGGTCAAGACCATCTTCAAGGCCGACAACGTCCCCATTGAGTGGGAGCAGATCGCCGTCTCCGGCCTCGAGGGCGGCCGCACCGAGGAGGCTTTCCGCGAGTCCGTCGCCTCGCTGCGCCGCAACAAGCTCGGCCTCAAGGGCATCCTGCACACCCCCCTCACCCGCTCCGGCCACCAGAGCTTCAACGTCGCCATGCGCCAGGAGCTCGACATCTACGCCTCCATCTCCCTCATCAAGAACATCCCCGGCTTCGAGACCCGCCACAAGGACGTCGACATGTGCATCATCCGTGAGAACACCGAGGGTGAGTACTCTGGCCTCGAGCACCAGAGCGTCCCCGGCGTCGTCGAGTCGCTCAAGATCATCACCCGCGCCAAGTCGGAGCGCATCGCCAAGTTCGCCTTCGCCTTCGCCCTGGCCAACGGCCGCTCCAAGGTCACCTGCATCCACAAGGCCAACATCATGAAGCTGGCCGACGGTCTGTTCCGCAGCACCTTCCACCAGACCGCCAAGGAGTACCCTACCCTCGAGGTCAACGACATGATTGTCGACAACGCCTCCATGCAGGCTGTCTCCCGCCCCCAGCAGTTCGACGTCATGGTCATGCCTAACCTGTACGGTGGCATTCTGTCCAACATCGGTGCCGCCCTGGTCGGTGGCCCCGGTATCGTCCCTGGCTGCAACATGGGCCGCGAGGTCGCCGTCTTCGAGCCCGGCTGCCGTCACGTCGGTCTCGACATCAAGGGCAAGGACCAGGCCAACCCCACTGCCCTGATCCTGTCCGGTAGCATGCTGCTGCGCCACCTTGGTCTCGACGACCACGCCAACCGCATCTCCAAGGCCATCTACGGCGTAATTGCCGAGGGGTAAGTTGAATTACTGCAAAACTGCTCGACTAGACCAATACTGACATTCCTCCTCTTACAGCAAGGTCCGCACCCCCGACATGGGCGGCACCTCCACCACCCACGAGTTCACCAAGGCCATCCTCGACAAGATGGAGACCCTGTAAATTCGCACCACAGATTCAGCCAGGGGGGCGAGCGCTTGGAGCCCCCCGAAACCACATAGATATCCCAAGCCACATACCCGCGATCACCTCGAATACCCTTGAAAAAGCTTGAGCCTGACCCATGTACATCTTTCTTGTGAGAATGGACGACTAAGGACACGCAAAGAAGATGAATTGGGCGGAAAAGCTCTGCTAGAGTTGTGGAGGCACGGACGGACGAAAGGGGTAGCACTGGAGAGACTGTCCTGGAGGCGGACAGATGTTTCGGATGAGGATGAGATTGTATGTGTAGCCTGGCATTGTTCTCAGGAGTATGCTTTTTGTCGATTGCATAGATACATTTTTACATGTTACCACCACCATTGTTATAAATGTGCTCGGATTCTCGGTGACAGATGCTACTCCTGGCTCCGCATATATTTCCCCTCATCGAGAGCGGCAACTAACGGCAACTTTTGACACATCTGCATCGATCCACTGCCGAGCAGCTAGCGAGGCCAAAATCCAGTCCCGAGTGGCTTGCGGCTAGGGCGTATTGACATGCATGCGGACATTCCATGCCCTTTTGCTCAACGCTACTAGCCATAATGGAGTGCGGAGGACCGCGAAGGAACAGGACCTTGGCGTCAGGAAGTGTCTTCAACGACATGTGCCTCAACTTGACCATTTGAACGACAAGATATATTCACGCTACTCTTTGTTATCTGTTCTTAGATTACCTGACTGCATTGTACACGAGCATTTCAGAGATTCTCGCACCGCTGAAGCAATGTCTCTCTCGCGACGTGCCGAGGAATTAGCCAAACCGGACCCTCGATATCAGCTATGGGACGTGGTACGGAATAACTGGAGCCCAACCATGCCGGAGGGCATCGTCAACTTGGGAGTCGCCGAGAACGACTTGATGGTGGAGGAGATGACCGAGCACATTCACAAGCATTTAGACCTGCCGCCGTCAGCATTCACCTACGGTGATGGGGGGCAGCGGCTCAAGAAGGTGCTCGCCGGCTTCCTCACCAGGGAGCTCAAGGCGCGGACGCCCATCGAGCCGGCACACATCACCCTCACCAACGGGTGCAGCTCGGCCATCGAGCACCTCTCGTGGGCGCTGGCGAACCCGGGGGACGTGATGCTGCTGGGCCGGCCGCACTACGCCACCTTTGTGGACGACGTCACGCTGCGCATGGGCGCCGTCCTGACCACCGTGGCGTTCCGCGGGCTGGATCCGCTGGGCGTCGAGGGCGTGAGGCGGTACGAGGAGGCCATCCTCGAGACGCAGCGGCAGGGTCGCAGGGCGGCGGCCGTCATCATCTCGAACCCCCACAACCCCCTGGGGCGGTGCTACCCGCGGGAGGCGCTCATCGCGCTGCTGGAGCTGTGTCAGCGCTACAAAGTGCACTTCATCAGCGACGAGATCTACGCCCTGTCCACGTTTACCAACACGGTCGATGCGGCGCCGCCGCCCGTAGCGTTCGAGTCGTGCCTGTCCCTCCCGCTCTCGAACATCATCGACCCGGCGCTCGTCCACGTCGTCTGGGGCACGTCCAAGGACTTTGGCGCCAACGGGCTGCGCGTGGGCGCGCTGGTGTCGCAGGCGAACCCGACGCTGCACGCGGCCATCGTCCCCGTGTCTCTGTACAGCTCCACCTCGTCGCTCGCGGAGCACGCCGCGGCCGACTTCCTCGGCGACGAGGCCTGGGCGGCGGCGTACGTGCGGGAGAACCAGGCGCGGCTGGCGCGCAGCTACGAGCGCGTGACGGCGTGGGCGCGGGAGGGGGGCGTCGAGTACGCGCCGGGCGTGACGGCGGCCTTCTTCCTGTGGGTGGACCTGGGCGCGGCGTATCGCATGGCGCACCCGGAGCTGGGGGAGGGCGAGGACATATATGCCGCCGTCTCGGGTGCGTTGATGCGGCAGAAGGTCTTCTTGGCCTCGGGCGTCCAGTTCGGGTCCGAGGAGAGTGGGTGGTTCCGGATCGTCTTCTCGCATCAGGCGGAGTATCTCGAAGAGGGCCTACGCAGGATCACGGCCGCGATCCGGGCCGAAGCATGATGTACGGAAAATACTGTTTGGTTATGGAGCCTTGTCTGAATGACGAATACCCTGTTATTCTCTTAGAAGATTTAGGAGTATTCGTCTTGGAATTTGCTAATACAATAAGTGGAAGAGTCCCGGTCCTCCATGAAGCCCGAGCAGAGAGCAGACAATACGCCCAAATCTGTCTTGACCAGTTGCCCAGGATGTCGTCAGATAGTCTGATAGTTCTTGTCAACAGATTGGGGCAACATGAGAAAAAATACAAATTAACGTAAAGGCTCGATCGAGCATATATCCAAGAGGCAAATGGCGCGGCCGACGCTGGGCCGTCAGACCAATATTAGGTATCTGCAGAAGCCCCTCTAGTTGCTGCAGTTCCCCACTTCCTGTTGCGATGCTCGGTAGTCGAGACAAGGCAGCGATGAAAACTGCTGTGATTCAATTTAATTCAATTTCAGGACGTATCTCACGCTCATTCAAGAATTCAGCTGTCCAATCTTGCATCAGGTGATTGCCTTCATTGCGTAGACGCAGCAACAAGCAGCCCTTGACCCCTCCACTTACACGCGGGGTTCTGGACAAAATAGGATCAACCCTGGAGGCAGCGCCATCTGCGTCTGCCAAGATGATATGACTGGTCAATTCTGGACTATCTGCTCCATTGTGGCTTCGTGAGGGGCTGCCACCACGAACCACTATAAATGTAGTAGACATGATGGTGCGGACATTGTGCCGTTGCTTCCCACGATTCTTAGGACTCAATAATATCGCTGCCTTCAGACGGTCCAGATAACCCGAGGTAACTAATCACAATGGGTTCCGTCAACGATGAACATCCACTCATCAGCCCCGGAATGGGAGCCAAGTTGAGAGCCGCCACTGAGAAGGCGTCTCGCGACTTTCGCTCAGATGTCACAACGGTCCCCACAGAGTCGATGATGGAGGTGAGCACTCTTTATGACAACTTAGAATGCCTTGCTTAACAGAAAAAGGCAATCTTCAACGCTTCCTTCAACGATGACATATATGACGAGGAAGGCGATCCTTCTGTCAAAGCGCTGGAGCAGAAAATCATGGACCTGACCGGCAAGGAGGCGGCTCTGTGGGTAGTGTCGGGCACTGCAGGCAACCAGATATGCCTCCGAACCTGGCTCACGCAGCCTCCACACACAGTTCTCCTGGACCACCGGGCTCACATCTATGCCTGGGAGTCTGGAGCACTGCCTGTCATGTCGCAGGCATCTGTGACGACAGTCCATCCGAAGAATGGCACCCATCTGACTTTGGAGGACGTCAGGGCCAACATGATTGCAGATGGTAACAGTAAGCCCAAGCCCCTAGCGTTTGTAGGAAATTTCTGAATGGTAAGATAACCACTCGCAGTTCACTTTCCTCCGACGCGCGTAGTCGCACTGGAAAATACACTCAGCGGCACCATCCTCCCACTATCCGAGGCCCGAGCGATTTCAGAGTACGTGAGGTCTTACCCCGTGCCCGAGGGTCAGAAACCCGTTGCCATGCACTGTGATGCCGCCCGGATCTTCGATGGCGTGGTCGGGGAAGGGGTGGACTTGAAAGACTATGCCGCCTGCTTCGACAGCATGTCACTCTGCCTCTCCAAGGGCGTGGGCGCACCCATGGGAAGCGTCATAGTTGGCACGAAACCTTTCATCGCGAGGGCAAAGTACTACCGCAAGATGTTTGGCGGAGGGACGAGACAGCCTGGAATGATGGCTGCGGCGGCGGGCGCAGCGCTGGAACACTCGCTGCCGCGGTTGGCTCAGGTCCACGCTCTTACGAGAGCCACCGCGGATAAACTCAATGCCCTTGGATACACGACAGCGTTGCCGGTGCAGACGAACATGATCGTACTGGACCTGGAGGCTGCGGACATTCCGGGCTCGGCATTCGTGGATTATTGTGCTAAGAAGAATATCGTCGTCTTTCCTGGAGGACGGCTGGTTTTCCATCATCAGCACACGGAAGCCGCCGCGCAGGACCTTGTTGCTGCTCTGACGCAGCTGATGAGTGACAAGAAGAAAGGCATTTCTTTCACCGATGGGCAGTTGAACGGCGGATGTTCTTGAGCGAACATATAGTGATGATAGAGAATGCTGCAGCATGATATCTTACACAGCCGATATCTTAGATTGAATATTGTTAGTTCAAAAGTCTTCCAGGGACGCCATACTCTTAAATTACTCTAATCTTGCAACGTCATCCGACTTGGACATGCCTAAGTCGTGCGAATGAAAACCAACAATGCCTCGTAATGCCACGGAGCTTTGCGATTGACGAACTAATTGGTGGGCCAATTGAGACTCATGGCGGAAGAGCTTTGAGCAGAGCAGAGCAGATACACGTTGATTACCTCGAGTCTGAGAAGGATGCATACTACAAGCGCGTCTCAAAATTGACGGCTGCGAGATTTCAACACAAGTCTGTCGTGGGAACCAACAATCATCGGAAACGCATCAACAATTACTGCGTGGAGGAAGCCTAAGCCGCAGCCCCTCAATTCGCTCACGAACTCTAGTTTCGTATCAGGCAACTACATTCAAGATGGCCGCTTCGACAAGATCTGCCCCCGCCTTCAAATTTCAGTGGGATTCCTCGCTTGAAAAATGGAACATTCCTGCCGAGAAATGGCTGGAGCATCACCAATCAAAGCTAGACGGAATTTGTGTGGGCGTCTTGGTTTTCAACCGCGAGGGCCGCGTCCTGCTCATCCAACGCGCGAGCCATGACTCGATGCCGAACAGATGGGAGATACCCGGCGGCGCCGTGGATAAAGAGGACCCGAGCATGTTGTTCGGCGCAGCTCGTGAGTTGTGGGAGGAATCCGGCCTCGTCGCAACGCGCTTCAAGCACTTTGTCCCTGAAATCCCCGGAAAGGAGGTCGGCCAGATATTCACCAACCGCTACGGCACAAAGTCATTTTGCCGCTTCTCTTTCGAAGCAGATGTTGAATCATCGGAAACAGTCAAGTTGGATCCAGAAGAGCACCAGGCATTTGTATGGGCGACCGAGGCCGAGGTTCGAGAGCAGAAGATTGGCAACAGGGACATTCCGATTACTATTGAGCCGGTGCAGCATCTTATACTCGAGGCTTTCCGTCTAAGATCTGAGACATAGCATATCAGATATAAATCAAGACTTCCACTGGCCACTTGAGACCGTCAAGCTGAAGCATCTCAGCGAGGCGTTTCGGTCATCAAACTCAAGCATCCCAAAACAACCTTAGCATCTTAATAGCTCAAGTAAACCAATTACTAAAATAAGCTTGTCAGCAGAACACGACTCAATACTCTAGATCTAACCCTCACCCATGTCGACCGATAATGCATGCCCTCATGACGCCATTGTGGGTTTTGTCCTCAGACGCTACCCTGGTCCTCCATGCCCTGATCCTGCATCTAGAACCGGCGTCATCTGACACGTGAAACCTGTGCTTGACTCACAGTGCATTTTACTAATGTAGCATTACGGCCGAGAAAAGAACACTCTTTCTTTCGGAACAGACTAACATTGTTCGGAACGTCGCCCAAAGTGTGCCTTGGTTTGGATCTCAAGACTACATATTACCAAAGGCCAACCATGATTGAAAACAAGAAAAATTGGAATTTTTTAATTATATCGAATGCGTTATCCCAGCGCCCACTTCTTTAGAAGTCTTTAACTCATTGATAAAGAATTGAACACTTTTACTCGTATTGTTGACCTCAAACACCGAGATGCTGTGTGTCTTTTGCTCCGAAAGGTTGTGGTGTGGCCCGA
Organism: Paramyrothecium roridum; assembly: GCA_003012165.1. Taxonomy (NCBI): domain Eukaryota; kingdom Fungi; phylum Ascomycota; class Sordariomycetes; order Hypocreales; family Stachybotryaceae; genus Paramyrothecium; species Paramyrothecium roridum. The sequence continues at coordinate 45,395 of PXOD01000157.1, forward strand.
CCTCCGTAATGGATCGACTGCCAGGCCCAGGACATCACAGTAGCCGCAGCTCAAGTCGCTTGCGGCTAGAACATCAGTGATTAATCTACCTTCCACTTCGACATGGGGCAACCAAGGCACTTTCAGGTCATCGTCGAGTTTCCAGCCTGGCTGCTGGTGGGCCAGACGCTCCATCCGGGGTGCGGAGCGGGTCGGCTATAAACCTGGATCTCTGCTTGGAACTGACGCAAGGACCTCAATCATCAAGATCCCAGAAACATTAAACGGCATCTACTAGAACGGACTGGATTGCAGCAAAGTCGTGATCATGTCCGCATTGGAGGTTGTCCAAGTGTTAGATGAAAAAATTGGCTTTTCATCCAGCATGATGCAGAAAGAGATAAGAATGTGACTGGCTAACCTTTAGCTCCTGCCCGGTAGGTAACTATGTCTCTGCAACGCTCCTGTCATTTCCTGCAGTGGTTCGATTTGCCCAAGGAGGCCCGAGCGGGTCAGTCTCCTTGGCTGGGGACGGGAGCTTTTGTCACACGGGCCCGGAGCATTTCTCTGTCTTGCTTTTCTTACAGGGGTATTGCCGATCTGCTTGGCTGGTTGCCTTTCTCTCGACTTTCCGGACAGCCCTTTCTGGTCTTTCATGGCTTCTTAAAATGTTGCAAGCAATGACTAACATACTCCTGGAGTATCCAGATGTCAAGTGTAGAACAGAAAATTATTCTGTAATTCTAAGAGACTACTGACATAATTGATATACTTTTATAAGGATTATAATCGAAATTTTGTAGTCTCATAGTTGAAATTTGGCATAAGAATCTAACAAGATAGCCACTTTTGCGGTGTGAGCCCGAGCAGATGATCAATCCATAGCGCAAGACAAGAATCCACTGTGAAGACTCCCCACAATATGTTCGATTTTGCACTGTTTCCATTTTGTAAGTGGGCCGGTTAATCATCTAATCAGCCGCGAGCCGAGGTCGGTCTAGGCTTTTAGCTCCGGCATTCAAAGATCGTTTCGGAGCGGGAGGCATAAGTCAGACAAGATTGCCTCCAGGAACTTAAATTAAACAGTGACAGATGCCCGGGGTCTGACTTGCATCAGACTCAATGGGCTAGAGTTTGAACAAAATTTAGGAGCAACTATTATGGTATGCCGCTCACGCCGCTAACATCGATTGCGACTACGGACTGGACCGGTGGTCGTGAGTTGCGGGTCTAGTTGCGGAATAGGAAGGTCTGGTATCACAAAAGCCCCTGACTGCCCCTCATAATAATGAAGCGCGAGACAGCCGCCATTTCCACAAATCACAATCAGTTGTGGCATGTCACTGGCTGATGTGGGATCTCGGATGGTCGGGGGTAGTAGCCAGAACCGCATCGTTGCCGGACGTACGAAATGCTACCACACCCACTGCCAGATCTGCGACGATCCTGTAACTTCAGTAGTTCATTCCTCGATACCAGATTGATATTCTCCGGTTGATCACGCTGAAGATCTCGAGATCAGCATACTGAGAATAGGTCGTGAAACTAGAATATAAAGACCATAACCGTTTCTCGTTCGAAACATTTCACGACCGGGCGGATTGAAGAGCTCGCGGTTCCTCAGACCCCCAGATCTCTTGGCAAAGTGCACATGCGCCTCTTCTCGATTGTGTGTTGCACTGAGGCTCTTCCCCGCATGCGGCTGACCATCCGATACAAGCGGGAACCCCAGCTTTCGCCCGCTACGATAGCTGGCCGATGTAGCCGACCGGATTAGCACCTCTCTCTAAATGCGAGCGAGAAAAGCCAGCTGGCATGAAATGAACTTCTCCGAGGCCCTACGTGCGAAATGGGAAGGTTGAAGAGGGCAGATGGGCTCCAGACTGGATCACGCTCCTGGAACTTGCCCCTTTAGGCAGGCTTGAAGGTCTGAATCAGCAGTCTGGAGGCACAGAATAAATCTGGGGCTCATCAGGGGCCAGCTATCAAGGTATCAGAACGGCACGTCCAGACTGTTCCTGTGAAAAGGGACCTGGGGCTCTTGGCGGCCCCACTATGGACGATGTCCAAGAGCGGCGGCTAAGTTATGGGGACGTGGGACGAGTCAGCCGAGACTGACGGCCCCAGATTCCGTAAGGAGAAGGTGATGATACATATGGACCGAACTCGGTCGTCTGGTTTTCCATCCGTGCCACCATATCGAGAGAAATCTGGTAATGAGGATGAAATGTTGAAACACTTCTTCGTTCAACGCCCTAGCCAGTCCTTCAATTCCCAGGCCTTGTGGTCATGCATGAATGAGATGGGACTCTTCCACTTGCCTAACTTGGCCATCCAGGCCGGACCCTTTGCAAAGGTCGTGATAGTTGTCTAGTTGGTGAAGCCGTCTATATAAGAGATGTAGAAGCCAGGCAATCTATAGACTGCTTTCCTCACCAAGCCTCACGCTCAGCATCAGCTTCAAGCAACAGACTTCGGACCCCAGACTTGGACTAACTGCCTCCTCATTCACATCCATCAAGATGCGTGTCTCTGCCCTTCTCGCTCTTCTGCCTCTGGTAGCCGCCGCCCCGGCCGTCCAGAAGCGCGCTCCTCTGATTCCCGCCACCAAGGGAGAGGCCGTCGAGGGCAAGTTCATCGTCAAGCTCAAGCCCGCCTCCTCGTCCAACATGCGAATTGCCGTCAACTCTGCTGTCCAGTCTATTGCCGCCGATGCTGACCAGGTTTTCGACAACCTTGGTGGTTTCGCCGCCACCCTGACCGCTGAGGAGGTCGAGGCTCTGCGTGACAACCCTAGCGTGAGTGTTTAGGGCGATGAACTTTCCCAAAAATGCTTTGGAATACTGACAAGCTTCAAATAGGTCGAGTACATCGAGCAGGATGCCATCTACAGAATCCAGGCTACTCAGAGCAACGCTCCTTGGGGCCTTGCCCGCCTGTCCAACACTCAGCGTGGCTCCAGGACTTACACATATGCTGACAGCGCCGGTACTGGTGCTTGCGCTTACGTTGTTGACACTGGTGTTGACACCACCCACCCCGTATGCGGCCTCGTCCAAACAGCCTCGCCCATATTAATGCTAACAACATCGTAGGACCTCGAGGGCCGTGCCACTTTCCTTCGAAACTTCGCTGGGGCGTCAACTGGAGATCCTCAAGGCCATGGAAGTCATGTTGCTGGCACGATTGCTGGCAAGACTTATGGTGTTGCCAAGAAGGCTCGTGTTTTCGGTGTCACCGTCCTGGACGCCAACGGCGAGGGTACCACGTAAGTTACTAAATCGGGCAATACGATGGCTCTTACTAATACTTTTCAGTTCCGGCATCCTCAGCGGTATGGACTTTGTTGTCACCGACTCCAAGAATCGCAAATCCACCTGCCCCCGTGGCATTGTCGTCAACATGTCCCTGGGTGGAGGCTTTTCGCAGTCCCTGAACAACGCCGCCGCCAACATCGTCCGCTCCGGTCTTTTCCTTGCCGTCGCTGCCGGTAACGGTGACCGTCTCGGCCGCCCTCTCAACATTAACCAGGCCTCTCCCGCCTCCGAGCCCACCGCCTGCACTGTCGGTGCCACCGATGTGAACGACCGCGTTGCATCCTTCTCCAACTACGGCAACCTCCTTGACATCTACGCTCCCGGTGTCGACGTTCTTTCCATTGCCCCTGGTGGCCGCACTGCTACCCTGAGCGGCACCTCCATGGCTTCTCCTCACATTGCCGGTCTCGCAGCCTACTACCTGGGCACCGGCGCCGCCACCGCCTCCAACATGTGCAACTACATCCGCAGCCAGGCCCTGTCCGGAGTTATTACCGGTGTTCCTTCAGGCACTGCTAACCTGCTCGCCCAGAACTAGGCTTAATGGAGATAATGCGCGGTTGATATGTTTGTTTTAAATTAAGTTAAAAAAAACCTGATAGATGGGCAGAGATGCAATTGAATATGTTAAAAACCTGTAATTTTTTGACCTTTGAGAATACCTTACGATGTTGTGCGAGTTTCCATCAAGACCAGGTTTGAAAATATATTAACGCCGAGAGTATAATAGATTAAGCTTGTGCTTTGAGTTATTAATAAATTGGTGTGGTGAAGTAGCATGAGGATCAACGAAAGTCTGTATTAATGTCGAAACCATATCATTACCCGATGGTTCGCTAATGGATCAAGAGCAAGGGTGGCTAGGAGTATTTCAAATTAAAGAGCTGCAACCTGCTGGGCCCGGGTGTCGATGGATGTCTTTGCCGGCTCTGGCACCCCTGACAGCACGAGCGGAATGCATCACAGGCTGTAGGAAGCCGTGACCACCGCTTGCCATAAGTCATGACAGAGGCCAAGCTTGTTAGCCACTTTCATAAGTTTCAAGATCAATAGGTTAGGTTTTCGTGGCACACTGCTGAATTGCACTAATGCATGAAAATTGTGATTGGGCTATCTGCATGGATAAATCATAACGAGTAATCCGTCATACTTTTCATGCTGTTCATATTGTGCTTCTGCTCTCTCTGCAATGTGCTTTGCAAAAATATGCTTACTTTAGATCATCGTCATACTCACCATATAACGAGATGAGTGGCTTGCTGTCCCGAGCAGCCGGGGCTAGGTTGATCTACAACGTACAGCTGCCGGCACTAGCCTACCTGAACGCTAAATGGTGTAATTGCTTGCAGATCCCCTGCGCACAGCAAAAGTATGCATGTCATGGAGGTGTGTCACCAATTGCATAGTGCCAAGACAATTCTGTTGAGGGCTCTCCTTTGATCACGTTGCAATCTCTGCCCCAGTCGAAAACTGCCTACGTCCTATTGACGTTACGGGAAAAATGGGGCCCAACTGCACGTCACAGTTGATTTGAAGACCTGAAATGTCAGCAAAGCCTTCCTCCATGGATTGAAACTGTCTTGCAATGGTGCCATTCCGTCCAAAGTCGTAAACCCCCAAGATTCAGCCTAGGTATCATGTAATCTGGAAGCTATCCTCACGCGTGCCGAGTCACAATACCTTCCGTATCGTGGGGCAGGCAAAAAAGGAATGAGGTCGCATGTGAAAATTGGATAGGACTTCATTGTGCCAGCCGCGCTCCGCGGCTCACCTAAGAGAGTTTAGACCTGACGAGCATGGCGGATGCAGATCTGCAAAGAGTGTGATGTTCGTTCCCAACTAGCCGAGGCTCGCTGGAGGTGAAGCAAGTGATCCTCAACATGAATGGAGAAGATATAATGTGTGACGATCTCATAAAATAGACTCAAAATCCACTTAGCAAGCGACTCGGAGCTCAGTGCATCAATTGTGTCAATCCACGCAGATCGGCAGTGATGACGGTGCTGGTGTCTCTTGATAGCCTTAGGGCCGAGATGTCGTACTTAAAAAGATGCTTATGCTAAGGCGCGGCTTCTACGGGGCGATCCGCATAGTTCGACTCTGCCAATCAGTAGCTACTAGGAATGGACATTGCAAATATGGCTACCATCAAATTTGACTCAATATATGGCGCAGAAAACCAACATGGTCAGTGCACAGTGGCTATATACTCTGCTCTGTGCCGTAGCTGCAACGTTGCTACCGAATGTCAAGCATCATGGACACAAGTCCGGAGATTGGGTCTGCTCCGTATACTGGACATGACATTTGAAGGCTAAACTTCCTCGAGCAGTTTCCTAGCGAATGGGTTTAGTCTTCATTGTCATGGCAAAGAAGGTTCATTTTCACAATACACGCAGTAAACAGGTGAGAGTACGAGTGGTGCATTGCGGCCCTCAAAAACGGTAAAGCCTAGTCTTGCTAAACGAGCTCTAAGAACAAGACTATTAAAACCTTATAAAGCAGATCTCAGGTCCCGTCGTTGGGTTTTGAGCTAGAGCCGCAAGCGTGACGGACCAGTGGCCTTAATCCTTGGACTAACTGACGACATAGGCGATTTTAGTAAACCATTTCGAGGTGAATTATGCTTAACGCCAAAGCCTCGGTGAGAGGGGAAATTGCAACCACAACATCAATCCGAGCCGTGGATGGGATCGCCGGTCTGACATGGCTTGGTCCATGCGAAATGATCGTGATTTAACCAAATTGCGAGAGATGATGCAAGAGATGATGAAATGTTCAATGAGGTGCTTAAGTCCTAGATGTTGTGTATAAAAGGGGCGGCCCATGTCAACTTCGAACAAACCTCTTCAACAACAGCTCATCCGAATACACAGCATCAAACACACATTCTTATAATAATAATATTTAGGACGTCACAGCAAGGCGGCATCGGCCTCTACTTATCAAGGATCTAGGTGTTTTTCAAGCATCCTTTCACCATGAAGCTCACAGCTGCATCTTGCGCCGCCATCTTGGCTTTCCCGTTAGTCCTCGCTGCACCAGCTCCTGCGCGTCCAGATCTGGCAGCACGAGACCCCAGTCTTGGGATCGTTAAAGACATCCTAGATCACATCAAGGATAAGGGCCATGGCGGCTGGGGTGGCGACAAGGACGATGACAAGGGCGGTTGGGGCGGCGGCAAGTACGACGATAAAGATGAAGGCCACGGCGGCTGGGGTGACAAAGACAGCAAAAAGGGACACAAGCGAGATCTCGGGCGACATGATCCCTTCCTTGACCACGTCCTTGACAAAGTGAAGGACATTGTTGACGATGTCACGGACAAACTTGATAAGTGGGGAGATAAGGGACACGGTGGTGACAAGGGCTATGGTGGTGACAAGGGCGGTGACAAGGGAGGTGAAGAAGACGAACATGAGTGGGATAAGGGCAAGAGACAATTGAACAAGAGAGGTGGTTACGAGAAGGATGACAAGGATGATCACGACAAGGATAAGGACGATCATGACAAGGACGATCATGACAAGGACGATCATGACGAGGACGACCATGACAAGGATGACAAGGACAAAGACGATCACGACAAAGACGACAAGGGCGACAAGGGCGGTTGGGGTGGATGGGGCAAAGTGTGAGCTATTACTCTTCATGGCTAGTCTGTTCATTGAACAGCCGGCTTGACCTGAGTTTATTGGTTAATGCATGATGGAATAATTAATGGACTACTTGTATCATACTAAATGTTTGACAATTTACATAATTTATTATCGCATCTATAATTGTGGTTTCTTATTTGAGCATGTATTCGATATTGGACTCACTCTTCTAACTCGAAACCACCGACAATAGGCAGCTTTATAGACAAATCATCGCTAGGAACCGAAGCCGAATTTGTCAACAACTTCAGCCAGCTAAAGAGATGGCTCGTCCAAGAAATGTCCAAGAAGCTTGCTGATTAGGGCTCGATATGGAGGCAACAAAAAAGACAACATAGGTTCGCGTTAATTTGTCGTTAGAGAAAACTTCTGGCGCAACAGTCAAGCATAAGGAGGCTGAAAAGCTGGCAGTGTTCTCTTAACAGACATGTGGGTGCCTCCCAGCTCATGCGTCATGGCTGAACCCTGCTGTGGTGGGAAGAACGTAGTCCACTAGAAGGGCTCATGGGCTACAAATAGCCCAATATGTTCCTGAGCTCCCTGCCATAGGACTCCAAAAAGGCTTTCTCTGGGGTACAGCCGCAGCCGCGATGTCTGCTCTAAGTTGATGTCAAGTCAAATCGAAGGCATGAGCGGGAAAGTGACTGCACGAGACCAAGATAATCACCAATCTTAGTTTGCCTCAGGGCAGATATCAGTTCTTTGGGGAGATCCTTCCACATAATCAGTAGCATGTAGGTATTTGGAGATTAAGCAAATAGGTAAATTTGGTTGGTGTCAGAGAAATTTGGCAACAGCCCTGTAACGGCGAATTTATGTGACAGCACTCTACAGATCACCGGTTGTGTCAAATCGCTCTCGAGGCTTCGTGAGCTCTAGATTTCAAATTCAGCCGATGGTTGTACTTGGCTCTCAAGTAGCACATGTGTTTTTCAGCATCAAACAGGTGGTTGAACAGTGGCTGAAGCCCAGGTTCCGTGTCTCGTCCGCCCGTTGAACCTCCATTCTGTGCTTCTCGTGCCCTAAACCGCGGAGGCCGTCAATACAAGTTTTTGCCTTTTGTAATACATCCAATTTTGGCGTCCCAATGACACTAGATGAAATGGTGCAAGGGCCTTGCAGCAAAGTGGCCAAGCTTTAAGTCATGATATTTCCAGGCATTCGTGCTCGCCTCTTCTCCTTCTTCTCTTTTACTTCTCTTCGATATAGGATGACTGTCGGCTCTTGTTTTCTTGGCATTCCAACTTTAGTTTCTGTCTTAGAACGATACTGAATCATCGTATCTCCAGAAGTGAACCGCTACAGACTCCCATTTGTCATTCAAGGCTCTTTACTTGATTTTAGCCACCACCAATTTGTAAAAGTTCGTATCTTGAGGTATTGCATCACACTCAGTCGCCCCGTACTGCCTGAAGTGGTGCAACCTGTCAGTCCTCAACTTGGTCTTCGAATGAGAAGAATGGCAGCAAGGCAATGCTAAGCTTGCAGAATTTTGCACTTATCTTCTCTTACATATTCCTCCTCTGTCCCGTATGCTTGATAACCTCCAATCACCATCTGTTAGGCTTGCATAATATGCTGTTTGTTGAGGTGGAGCCAGTGGTGCTGGTTGGAATCAAGACGGCAAATATAGCAGGGTAAGTATCGGACAAAGAGGCTTTCCACGAAGACAGTCCAGTGGCAGAATTCATGCTTTGGTATACGCTTCAAAAGCGCTATTATTGCCAAGGCCGTATCCCTGATGGTTTTGCATTGCTGAGATCCTGGCTTGGTCTCCAGCTCTTGGAAGAAAGGTCCTGAATTCGATCGCTTCCGAGCTAGGGTCAGGTAATTCCATCCTACATCCGTAGGACCCTCAAGAAGAGGTTGAAAAGCTACAGTATCAAGTCTGAAGTGATTTGTTGATGCATCTTGTCGCAGGCCGGGAGGCCGCGGTCAGTAGCCACCATAGCCCAAACCATACCAGCCAGATATTAGCCATTTGAATTGCACACTGACAGGCCAGACTGGAAACCCTTGCTACTCTTCTGATTTTGAGATGGAAAGTAATTCATTTAGGTGAAGAAGGCTTCCCGTGCAGTTTTCATTCTGGTACGTGATCCGACGTTTCATTACACACCAGCACTCACTGAAGGATAAGTCGTAGCATGGAGTATCATATCCCCTTGCTTGACCTCAATCGTTGCTCAAGAACAAACATACAAAGACCCAGGCACGCGAGGACCAAATGGATGTTTTGGTGATATGAGGTCTCTACAGTACAGTATTGCCATTTCATGTCATCCATGCCAGCCATTTCTGGACACGCTCTCCATCTATCCGTCGCTTCCCGAAGCAACCATAAACCAATCACGCGATTAAGTTCCCTTGTACTTTCCGTAGCTCCCATAGCCTTTGCCATCGGTGTTCTTGTAATCACCATATGAAGTGTACCCATTCTTGGGGGGCGGGTATTTGCCGTACGTGGCATACTTTCCGACAGGCTGGGCTCCGGCTCCCTTGTTACTTCCAGGATCCGCAAGAGCTTCTGCTTCAGCCTCTGGAGCGGCTGCAGGTGCTGCCAAAGCCTCGGGCTCGGGCTCAGCGACAGGTGCTGGGACGGCCATGATAGCCGGAATGGCAGCGAGGATTGTGAGGAGGCTGAACTTCATGATGAATGTATTGATGTTCCGATATTTCAGTAGAAAGAGAGATCAGAAGTTGCGGTGGGTGTTCAGACAGTAACATGAGTAACACCAGGAGCCCTTTTTATAATCAAGTTGTCTCCAAATCTATCACGGCTGATCGTAGATCTTGAGGATTCCCTCTCACAAATCACAATGGCAAGCTAGCTTTGAGTTCAGCTTTCCCCGCCTGGCATGATGAGGAGCTTTGCACATCCCTGGCGCAATCATCCAGCTGCTATCTTGACGGTGTAATGTGCAAGCAAGTATCCCAGCGTTTGAGGTGATCGCTTTCCAAACCACGCTAATTACACTGGTGGCTGGCCCTCGTATCTGGATTTCCGGATCCGGCCCTCAGCTAATGAAATTTCAATTAGCGCTTGGTATCTGATGTGCTCTAGAATGTCTAGGGAATGTTTTCACTTGCTGGGCGCCAGCTCGCGACATTCGCTTCACTGGGCAACGAATTTACATTTCGCCCGAAGCGCCTTCTTGCTCAAGCCCGTGGATAAGCACGATTAGACCTGACCTGGATTTGAACATAACCTTGGCTAGACAGGTACTACACTTTCAGACGTCTTTGCTATTAAATGTGCAAATATTGAGAAGCTAAGGGAGAGCTGAAATATGGTGCTTTGGGGGCGGCGCTACGTGGCGAGGTCGCTTGATCAGATCAAGGTCTAGACAAGATTCAATACGACCCCCGGTCTTGAAATTGGCCAATGAAGTTCTTGAAAAATTCCGAGGCGTATGAGTCGTTTTCCCTCCAGCCATTAGCTTCAGGCTGCCGGAGGAGCTTGGCCATGGTGTCAATGAGGCTTGATTTTAGCAAACGGCACGTAGGCCTACGTCGGGGCCGATTGTTCAGAGCGGGGACATTTCGTTCTAAGAAGCCCTCTTCTACGTCAGGAGCTCAGGTAGTGTTCAGCTGATCTTCGTGTTCGACCTCAAACCTGCAAAACAAGCTTCCGTATTCTATAGCTCTCGACGTTGAGTGACGTACGGCCAAGGAAAGGGCGGCACTCTGGAATGAAGCATCCAACAAAGCTCAGCCCCTCACTTGAAAAATCCCAAGATCTGAGCAGGTTCTGAATGAAGACACCAGAGCCTCTTCGGTGATTTTGTCCTGCAGCAACTTCAGATTCGATCAAAGCCATGGCAAAGGATGAGGCCCTAAGCCAACCGTTCGTGAGCAATCAAGATGACTCCGAAGACGACATTGAGACGGCGACGCCGACATGGAAGCCTTCCAAGTTCAGCAAGCAAGGGGCAAACAGAGCCTGCAGATACTCGATTCTTGTGGTTGTTCTACTTGCTGTGAGCACAGTCTCGCTATACGCGGGCACGCAAATCCGACTACGGGGGCTATTAGACACACAATGCTCGACACACACATCGCAGTGGTGTAAGTCTCGGCCTTGTTTCGCTTCAAACACTGGCTAATATTTATAGCTCCGTTGCTCCGAGATGTTGGAGTCACGTACATTCCGCAACCATTTGACGGCTCCTTCATGGAGGAGAATGTCTACAGAAGACAAGGGTCGCCGGAAGTTGACGCTGCGTGGGAGGGGCTTGGGGTCGATTGTGAGTCACATCGAACTTCTTTTTACGATTGCGAAGCCGAGACTAATATAGAAAGATCGGGCGGGGATCATCTCCAAAGAAGATGGATTGAGGAGCGGGCTGGACGACACGTTTGTGCAACGAGCAGACAAATACGGCGGAGGCTTCTTCGTCAACGTTGAGGGCCTTCACCATTTACACTGCCTGGTAAGTTACCCTTGTTCAAAATTACAACGGTCGCTGACCGGAGCAGAACCTGGTCCGTAAAGCTTTGTACTTCAACTATGATTACTACAAGAAGCTTGGAAAGCACGCTTTCCAGAACGAAGAGCACATACTGCGGCTCCATGTCTGTAAGTAGCTCCACGATTCTCCGTACTGGCACGACGACTCAAACGGCGTCAGCACATTGTCTGGACACCGTCCGGCAGGCACTTATGTGCTCCGTCGACACCGGCATGCTGGGCCAAGTCTGGGTGGATCCCAACGAGCCTTCAGCATTCCCCGACTTTAACACGAGGCATACGTGTAAGAACTATGAAGACGTACAGAAATGGGCGAAGAAGATGCAGGTAAGTGACAACGGTTTTACTAGGCAATGACCACATCGGCTGATTATTGTACAGGCACCGCCTAACGAGGAGAATCCCGACGATTACTTGGCACTGCCAAAAGGGGTAATCAAGCTTGAGATTCCATAGTGGCGGCAGATGTATACGGAACCAGGTGCAAGGCATCACAGAATCATAGAATGCAATAGGGGTATAGCGTCTCGTCTCCCCATAAATGCAGTAATGTGTTTTGAATCGATCCTCCCGGCCGATTGGTCCTGGAGGCTGTTGCTCCCGTGTAGACGCTAGACGTGGTTATAAGTTATTTGTGTATTAGACAAATTGACCCCTGGACCGTTTTGGACTGGACAGCTGTGTTGTATATAACATTGCAAAAAGAGCATATCCACTGCACCTGTAATATTTCAGAACTCATGTTGATAGTTATACTCCCGCAGTTTGACCTTTTGACTCATCTGTCGCATCCGACTCCGGGCACAGCTCACTTGTGCATTTTTTATTTTAATTTTTAAAATTCTCCAAATCCAGTATATTCGACACTATAACATTGCACGAATTTACCAGCCCAGATAATGAGGTAATGTACCTTAGTTAGGCACCTTCGACGTTACCTTAGTCTGAGGTCCCTGTCTCAAGTATTGCACTGAGGGGAAGAAACAGGACCGGGGCAAAAAAACAGGTCGCGATAAGATAAGAAATGTACGTACCCCCATTTGCACCCCAGGACTGGACAGGGTTAAACAAAAAACCATGGCGGGGTTTGTCTTGCCCCTCCTGCCTCATTGGCGATTCTTTTCTCTGTGACTCGAAATTCTTGAGGTGCATTTTCCCGTGAGTCAAGCCAACCCGCAAATCGGAAGAAGCACGCCTGTCTATATCAGCTCCCTCATCACGGGCCAGTAGCAACTTCCAAGCTAACCATATCTTCTCTTCTTCCCGTCAGACTAGCAAGAATCGCGCAACCGTCCCACTTCATCCACCATGGCCGACAACCAGCCCGAGCAGGCCGCTGCGACAAACGAGGTCGTCACCGGCGTCGGCAAGCTCCACCTCGACGAGGTCACCGGAGAGCTCATCTCCAAGACCGAGTACAAGCGTCGCGTCAAGCAGCGCGAGAAGGAGGCCGCCAAGGCAGAGAAGGCCGCCGCCAAGCCCCAGGACGCTGCCCCCAAGAAGAACGCTGAGGCTGCCGAGAAGGACCTCACCCCTAACCAGGTAGGCCCAGATGCTCTTCTGTCGGCCATTGAAGGGCCTTCGGCTGACGTTATTGAATGATAGTACTTCGAGATTCGATCGGCCGCCGTCAACAAGCTCCATGTTCAGGGCAAGGCGTACCCTCACAAGGTAGGAAACTGCCCCGCCTGCTAATACCCCATCGCATTCACTCACGAGGTGCGCAGTACAACGTCGACTACGACATCCGCAAGTTCTCCGACGAGTTCTCCCATCTCAAGAATGGCGAATCCGACAAGTCCAAGATGATCCAGCTCGCTGGCCGTGTCTACGTCCGCAGATCTGCTGGCAGCAAGCTTTTCTTCTACGACATCCGATCCGAGGTACGTTTGCAGTGTGTCGAATGGTATGCTCGCCTTGCAGACGGTTGACGCCTTTATACAGGGCACTAGACTGCAGGTTCTTGCGCAGGCCGACAACCTCGATGAGAGCGCCCCTAGCTTCGATGAGCAGCACGTGAACCTGCGTCGAGGAGACATCATTGGTAAGTCTAGCCTCACGCGAGCACTCTTTCTACTCATACTAAGATTATCAACAGGTGTCCGTGGCTTCCCTACCCGTACCAACCCCAAGACCAAGCAAGGTGCTGGCGACTTTTCCGGAGAGCTCTCCATCGCTGCCGTCGAGGTCACTCTTCTGTCTCCATGCTTGCACCAGGTACGGATTCCTTCTAGTCTTTGCAGGGCTCCACAAACTAACATTGGTAGATTCCCGATGACCATTACGGCTTCAAGAACCCTGAGCAGCGCTTCCGCCAGCGTTACCTTGATCTTATGATGAACGACAAGGCTCGCGAGATCTTCATCACCCGTGCCAAGGTTGACTCATACATTCGTCGCTGGTTCGACGAGCGCGACTTCATCTCGGTCCAGACGCCCATGCTCAACGCCATTGCCGGTGGCGCCACGGCCAAGCCCTTCATCACCCACCACAACGATCTTAACATGGACATGTTCCTCCGTGTTGCGCCTGAGTTGTACCTCAAGATGCTGGTTGTTGGTGGTCTCAACCGTGTGTACGAGATGGGACGCCAGTTCCGAAATGAGAGCATGGATCTCACCCACAACCCTGGTTTGTTAACATCTGTGTCATCTATTCCCCTGTGACTAACCATGCGTAGAGTTCACTACTCTGGAATTCTATATGGCCTATGCCGACGTCCACGACCTTTTGAACATGACTGAGGAGCTTGTCTCCGGTCTTGTTAAGCACATCCATGGCTCGTACAAGACCACGTACCACACTGCTAAGGGTGAAACTTACGAGGTCAACTGGGAGGCCCCCTGGCGACGCATTGACATGATCCCGACCTTGGAGGAGATTTTGGGCGAGAAGTTCCCTCCTGCCGAGACTCTGCACACCGCCGAGACCGGCGAATTCCTCAAGCGCATGTTGCAGAAGACCGGTGTCGAGTGCAACCCCCCTCTTACCAACGCCCGCATGCTCGATGCCCTTGTCGGCGAGTACCTTGAGGAGCAATGTGTAAGTTTAACCCCATAATTTGCCACGGCTACCAAGACTAACCATGGATCAGATCAACCCCACCTTCATCATGGGTTAGTCAATTCTCTCGTAGAGGAAATACTATGTGTGTACTGACATGAACAGGTCACCCCTTGATGATGTCCCCCCTTGCCAAGAGCTCACGTACCACTCCTGGTCTCTGCGAGCGATTTGAGGCCTTTGTCTGCAAGAAGGAGATTGTCAACGCGTGAGTTTACATGCTTCCTTGCGAATTGAACTAGACTAATGATGTCCAGTTACACCGAGTTGAACGTCGCAGCTGAGCAGCGTCTCCGCTTCGAGGAGCAGGCCAACCAGAAGGCACAGGGTGATGACGAGGCTCAGATGGTCGACGAGACCTTCTGCCGCGCCCTCGAGCACGCGCTACCACCCACCGGTGGTTTCGGCATGGGCATTGACCGCATGATCATGTTCCTGACCGACAACTACAGCATCAGGGAGGTGTTGGCCTTCCCCACCATGAAGCCCGAGTAGAAGGCACAAAAGTGGATGTGAAGGTGAATGCAAGAAATGCGGCATGATTTTGGCTGTTGATAAAAATGAAGACCATGATGTGAAAGGGTGAGCCAAGGGATGGCAACCCATCAGTGATGAAAAGGGTATCTTGCAATTCTGAAATTCTAGATCTAGATAGTGATACGGATACTCGTCCCAACCAACGCCTTGCAATGCACATTGAGTCATGGTAATCGTTCAAGAACCCGCCGCCTAAAATGCGGGGCGTCGCTTGCGGCCTGTGTACTTGGATGTCGCCTTGACAACCTTACCCTTACGCTCCATCTGCTCCTTCTTCTTGACGATCCATGCCTTGCTGCCCTTGCTCATCTGGGTGTTTCCGCTCTTGAGCTTCCTGCGCATGTCGAGTACATCGACACCATCCATGCCATCCACGACGCCAGTGATGTCGCCGGAGCCTTCGACAGCGCTACCGCCGACAGTAAGAACGAGATACAGCTTGACGTTCTTGGTTCCCGGGTCGTCCTCGAGGAGACCAGCGCCAAAGCCAGCCTTAACGGCGGCCTGCGTGATCATGTTGCGCTGCTGGTCATTCTTTGGGTAGAACTGGCAGACGGCACGGCCGCCGCGCTTGAGCGAGGCGTAGAGGCCGTTGAAGAAGCGGGATAGTCGACCCGTGGGCGACGTGTCGCTCGTCTCGGCACTGCAGAGCCACTGAATGGCGGAAATGCTGATGGCGGCGTCGAACGAGCCCGCGCGGAACGGCACGCCCTGCCCAATGTCGGCGAGCATCAGGTCGCCCTCAACATCTCGCTGGAGAGCAATGTCCAGCATGGAGGGGGACACATCCATGCCGATCCAAGTGTGAGGGCCGCCTTCTTCCGGGTCGACGGCGGAGAGAATCTCGCCAGAGAGGCCGCTGCCGCAGCCGACATCGAGGATGAGGGAGGGCGTCTTGAGGTCGAGCAGCTCGAGGGCACGGCGGGTCATGGAGGCCTGAATGTTCTGGATACGCGAGCTGGTGGTGTACTTGCGCGCTTCCGTGTCATCGTAGTGCACATCGGCGGCGCTGTTTGGCGAAGCGGTAGAGGTTAGGAACGGGTTCGCTAGGAGGGGAAGAATGGTGGTTGAGGGGGGAGAAGAGTCGGTGAGGACTTACAGGGTATCCTCGGGGCGAGACATGGTGGGCGATTGCGAAAATATTTGGGTATAAGAGCTATCGAGACTGCTTCAATTAGAACTGAAGTTTTAGAGGTCGACGAATTCGCAGCTCCGTGGCGTTGTATCAATCCCATGCGAAGAGCAGTGGTGAGTTGGCGGGTTGGACAATTTTTGTGTGGGGGACGTCTTATCGATAAGAATTTTGATCTCTGAGGGTCCAATCCGGCCGGAACCTTTCCTTATTCAGCGACAGGGCACTTGTAAGACCCCATGGACTCTAGATATACTTCACAGTTGTACCTTTGCTTCGAGTGTTATATTTGGAGCGCTTGTGTCAATGCTCTTACGAGGGCTTGCATTCCTCCAATTCCGAGAGACGGGAGGTCGGATTGCTGCGAAAAGACAAAAGCTACCTCCGCCCCTTGTCGAGAACCCGGATTCTGTCGACCCAATGCGGAAGCTCTTCAAGCTTCTCCCAAAACGTCCCCACGGAAGCGGAAGAAACGAGCTCCCGCTAAATAACGGGTCTCCTGAAGCGTGTCCTCAAAAGCTACCACAACTTCCTACCTCCGTTTGACAACCTGAGCTTCCGCGCCGCGCCAGTCTCCGAGACACACGAATCGCCCCAAACGAAGAAAAAAAAAAGGAAAGCCATGTGGATTCTCCCATTGATAGGCTACGCTGGTGCGGGTATCGGCTTCTGCTTCCTCACGCTAGCCATTGCCTCGGGGCTGTACTACCTCTCGGAGCTTGTCGAGGAGCACACCGTCATCGCCAAGCGTTTCCTGACGCGCCTGATCTACACAATTATTGGCATGCAGACGCTGCTGTGGTTGGTGGATGGCTTCCCGTTCTGGAACTCCGTGCTGGGGGTTTTCGCGCATGTGGTTTACCTCGGAAACATGAGGCGGTTCCCCTTTGTCAAGCTGTCTGACCCTCTCTTCATCCTGTCCTGTGGTAAGGCTGTCGATGCGCATTCCTGGGGGTTTATGGTCAACTGACATCTTGCCTGCAGTCCTCGTGCTCCTGGACCACTACGTGTGGTTCCGGCACTTCTCTGCCAGCCAAGCACGGGCCTACCAGCGATCCTCCTACTACGACCAGGTCGACATCCCCAGCTTCACCATGATCGCCTCGTACTTCGGCCTCTGCGTCTGGCTCGTGCCCTTTGCGCTATTCGTCAGCTTGTCTGCGGGCGACAACGTCCTGCCCACCATGGGCACCGAGCCCGTTCGCGGTGCCGACGGCAAGAACAAGCCGCAGGGCATGGTCAAGGCGTTGGTTGACTACGTCCGTGGAGCCATCGGAAGCCTGGCTGGTTCGTCTGGTATGGATCGGCCATGAAGCGCACACATGGTGCTCAGAAGCTTGAGCCGTAGATGAATGTCGCGGGCATGAAGGGATGCATTGATGAGAGCGGACATCCTCTCTCCGGCCTACGATCCCGGCCTACGATCGAGGCCAGTGTTTCACTCTTCACACGCTCAACCAATACGAAACGGTATGTTCAGAAATGTTTTTTTCTTTACTTGTTCTTTCCGCAAATTGCATGATGAATGAATCCAAATCACGCTAGATTGTATTTGACGAGGAAACCCCTCGTATGATCCCAATTTCATAGTTACTCTGACTCCTTTCTCCTTTTGCGCCATCCGAATCGAATCACGCTACCTGGAGTTGGTACTAACATACCATAGGAACAGGTGGCCAAGAGGCAGCATACACCGACGCCACCAGCCTAGTCCCCCAACCCTAGGTACGATGTGTGGTTGAAGCAACAGCGGCCTAAGGTGTATTAGCCTCGCCTAACGAAGGGACACAAATGCTGTGTCCGTAAGAAGGCTATTACTCTTACAGCGATACACTTCTTCGCCATGTCAAGACTTGCTGCAGCTGCCCTGTTCCGCTTGAAAAGAGCTACGGTCTGCAATTGTTTTTGAAGGCAAGGTTGCATATTCGGAACGTGACAACGACACGGCGGCGAGGCCGTGCCATGGCATCTCCTTTTCCGCCTCGAGCAGCCATCGGCTCATTTGTGGAGAGTACGTGTCGTGCCGGTGTGTAAAAGCTACAGCACCCGAGCCTCGACGAGGAATGCTGAGCTGATCACCGTCATACGTCATTGCTATCAAAGACTATCAGACTAAGCTCAGGACAAGATGGAAGCGGAGCCGCAGGGTCTGGTTGAACTGACAGGAGACCAGCACGCGTGTCGGGCCACTGCAAGCGTGTTTGATACTTATATAGTTGGCAGGCATTTCAGACTGTGCCGTGGCAGAAGGGGAGGAGTGAGGAGTCAAGCCTCTGGTGAGCTGGCATTGACTAGATACCCGCCCTACATACGGCATCCTCCCACACCCCAAGCAGCTACCGTCTTCAATATCAAGAGAGCCATTCATGCAACCCCAGCGCAGGGATTCCTGATGTGAACTTGTCTCGAGGGTGCCTCTCATGGGGCCTGCATAGAACTAGCCGAATTGATAACCCATGCCATCCATACACGCAGCCATCGGCCTATCCGTCAAAAGCGTCCATCCCCTTGCTTCCTGGCGGTACCGGCTCTCCTGTACCGAGGTACAGGGTGCAATGCAGGTTAATCGAGCTGACAGTCACCAACTGCGTGGGAGTTACCAATGGCGTGGGCGTCCTGCCCGTTCTGGACATTCGGTCCGCCAGCCAGACGGCAACGGTCCTGGATGCACGGTTCAAGATAGACGTGCATATGCGTGGGTAACACAGACCAGCGGGTAGCAGGGGAGCAAAGCGGAAGGCATTGACATAAAGGAAAACCTGACGTAGTCCGGTCAAACATGATCCTGAGATATGACGGAACTCGCCAATTCAAACCTATCAGTTTACAGGGATTAAAGGAAAGAGAAAGGAAGGGCAGAGGGCGATCCTAGCAACCAAAATACCAACTACGACTTAGACCGCACATGGGGCGTTCTGCTGGCTTTGAACGTGGATACAACAAATTAATTGCGCCGTCGGCCGACATCCGCATGCGTAGATGACTACGATTAGCGAATAGCGACGTCGCCAAGGTTCGCGTACCTTGCGATGGGAATAACGTAACATGGCCTTCGCAGGGCGGCCGCTTGCCCGGGATTGTCAAGTCGCTTGACAAGTTGCAGGGTGCCTTGATAGAAAGTACTCGGGCACATATCTGTGGCAGGTGAGATACCTGGTTTGGGCGTTCTGATTCGCAAGCTCCTGTAGTTGCCTGGTTGTTACACCTTTTTTTCTTCTCCCAAGGCGAATCTTGGCCCACCTCCAAGCCAACACCAGGCGGCCAAGCCAGGGCAAAAGTATGCCCGGCAGATTTGGTGTTACCGGTGTGGGGCGGATTGGTCCGGATCACAAAACGAGCCGCACGGCCCTTGACGAATAAGGCTGAGATTTCTCAAAAATATCTGGAGGGGTAGCCGTATCCGTGGTGGAGAAGGCGTACGGTGAAGTAGGCCTCGTCTTTATTTCTATCTCCCCTTCTGCCGAAATGGGGACCAACGGTGATTCGTCGTGGGCCATCAACGTGTGCCCGCGGCTCGCTACAACATGGTAGCAATCCCATGGCCGGGAACCCCTCCGATCTGCACAATCCTTGGTAGCAAGGAGAAGGACTGACAAGCATATATGGTAAAGTAATTATGAGCCCTGATCATCGCACCCACCGGGCTATCGTTTCTGTCCAACGGCCTTGGGCCGGCCGAGGCGCAACAAAGGGCGAAGCCTACAGGCTAGTAGCCGGGTTGCTGCTGCTCCGCGGCGTCCGTGGCATTCAGACAGTGCAACTTTCGTGTAAGCCGGGGTCACAATAGCTGCCAACTTCGGCCTCCTCCCGCCGTCCCCCTCAATGCGACTGTAAACATTCCAACCCACCACTTCGGACACACCGATGGCTACACCAGAGTACAGCACCTGCCCTCATCTCACTTTCAAGGTTGTCTTCCAATCTGCAAGCCACATCCTCCGCCCTGTGAGGTCTGGCCGGGAACCAAGCAACTACATCCTCGGAGCCAGGAGCCGAACCCCTGTACGGCATCTCATACTTTACCGTGCGCACGGAAAGTTTCGATCTGGGTTGCACGCCTGAGCCGGGCGGCTAGATGGGGCGCCGCTGCCCTGGATATGTGTGAACAGTGTGAGCAAATCAACACCGAGCGCCACAATGCCGCAATAGGTATCGTGACAATGGGAACTTTTGTCGTGTTCGGCCGACTATGCTCCCCCAAGAGGTGCGCTGCAGCGCGCCATCGGTAATGCTAATCAGAAACTCGATTCTATGATTTGCCCCAAATCTGCGACGAATCACAGAGGGTTAAGCAAGGATGACCCCTCTGTTCCGTTGATGCTGTGCTCAAGGGCGCAACCTGCGCCGACACTCCTCGACGCAGCAGCATTAAAACAATGGTTGCACAATAACGCTACGGCGGAAAAGTTCAATGCACGTTCCCATGTTTGACTGGTTTGAACCCTTCCAACCTCGTCTTGATGGCCTCAACCGAGGCTGTCTCTCTTGACAGTAGCCCTCTGGACTTGCTGCAATTTCGTACACCAGATGCCCGCCTAAACCCCTCCCCCATGTGCGATCAACTTTCTGTGCAGCGGGCAGTAGACAATAGTCAGCATCACACGCTACCTGCAAGGCCCTCGTGTTCGTTGTGGGAGCTCCTGCATGGGATATCATTTGCGTTCCTAACAACTATACTGCAAAGCTATACTTCCTCAATACCTGGCAGGGGTAAGATAAAAATAACACCTCGATTGTATCTCAGCCGGCCACTACGGGACCTAAGTCTCCGGTCGCATTGCACAATGGGAAACACGAGCATTGCCAGCTCGCCACAACGACAGCCTTCTCCTCCAAGCCGGCCCCATGACTGTCCTGGAAACCAATCTTGCGCTAACGCTCACTTCCGTGACTCGGTGCCCGCCCAGAATTTCTTGTCCACCTTGTCGCCCGGCGCCCTGTTCCCCCGGTCGTGTCTCTTGTCAAACTCCTTATTGTGCTCGTCCACCTCCTTCTTCTGCTCCTCCGACAGCTCCTTTTGCGAGTCGTCGCCGGGCGTGCTGAAGTTGTCCACCTTGGGCTGAGCCGGCGCGTTGCGCGACGAGCTCTCGAGCGGCTTTCCGCCTCCCGTGCGGCCCAGGGCGGCATCGCCGTCGGCCTGCTGCTGGGCGTCAACGCGCACGTCGGCCGTTTTCCGGTCGCGGTTGGGATCGCCGGGCTCGTTGTTGTCGTTGACCTGGGCGGCGAAGCGCAGCGCCGGCTGCGTGTGGAGGAGCCGCCCGGAGGAGGTGGTGGTTGTGGTGGGGCCGGCGAAGGGCCGGAGCAGACGGGGCGCCGAGTGGGACGGCGCCAACCGGGTGAGTGTGGAGAGTCTGGATGCCATTGCGAGTAATTTCGGGTTTTTTTGGTCGCTCAGGGTTTGTCTTGAGATTGGAACAATAGCTTTTTAATGTCGGAGGAATGAACGCTTTTTGTTGATCTGCAATTGAGCAATGCCAATGACGCCGCACAATGGTGACGTCAAATAGATGACATCAATTACCTGCCCCAGATTTTACTGGATCTAGCTCAACAGGCGTACATCATTTGTCGTGGACCACGTTCTCCTGAGACGGGGTGGGCTTCCAAGGAAAGGTTTAATTCTAAATTCATCGAAGTCTAGACACTTGTATATTTGCTTTCTCCCGGTGTTTGGGTGAATCACTCATAGGCTGGAGGTTGGTGAATTTCGTGCACTTCGTAGTTTTGGATTGCTACGAAGTTTTTGTCTATTCGAACGAATTCTCAGTGTGGCCATTCCCACATGTTTGGTTTCGAAAGCGTAAATTGTGCATCTTATTTTAGTTTAACCAGCTGGTGGGCGCGAACTGACCTGGAATCTCATCACTTTTAAAAAAGTCTTCGAATTGATGAAGCTGCGATTCCAGGGTAGCTTACTTGCGTGAACGACGAAAACAACCACGTCACCAGTCATCACGGAAACGAATTAGACGAAATATCTAAAATTGAAATATTGACTTCTACTTTCGGTATAAATGTTTGCACCATTAAATCAGAAAATCTCCAAACGCCATGCTCATAGATGTACACACCCCATCACTCCCTAACGTTATACTTTTTCTCCAAGTCGCCGCTTAGGCATCCTTGTGGACGCGGATGAGACAGCTGCCCATGCCGGGTACCTTGCCCCAGTTCTCGTGGGGCTCGCGGATGTTCTCCAGCTCCCACACAGCCTTGATTGGCACCTGGAACTTGGCCTCGGACAGCATCTGCATGAGGTTCTGCAGGTCGGGGACAGAGGTGGCGCGGTCGCGGTCAATGTAGTAGAAGGTAGTGCTTCGCTTGGTCCACAGGCAGCCGTTCTTGGCCAAGAGCTTCATCATGGAGGTGAACTGCGAGCGTGGCTTGCCGGGGCCGAAAATGTTGAGGTTGCCGCCGTAGCCGACGAGGATGCTGGACTCGTGGCGAATAAGGATGTCCCAGGACTCGTCGAAGCTCTCGAAGCCGAGGGGGTCGTAGACGACGTGCGCGCCGCCGGTGGCCTTCATGGCCTCGATCCACTTCTTGTCCTTGTAGTCAAATGGTGTCACGCCAATCGCGCGCAATGAGTCGTGGTTGCGCTCCGAAGCTGTGCCGTAGATGGTGGCGCCCTCGAGAAGACACAGACTCATAATGGCATATCCGACGGCGCCGCTGATGCCGTGAATGAAGACGCGCTTGCCCTTTGTGATTTTGGTGGCATGATTGCACAATCCATAGGCAGTGCTCCAATCAACAAGGACGGCACAAGCTTCGCGCATGTCGACATTGTCCGGAATGGCAATGAGGTACCTTTCTGGGATGTTGATCTTCTCGGCCTGCGAGTCGTAGACGGTGATGGCGCCGACCAGCTGCCCCGGCTGGAACTTGGAGGCGCCGGAGCCGTTGGCGCTGATTCGGCCGACGAAGCAGTACCCGGGGGTTAACGGAGCAGCCTTTTGCATGGGGTAGGTTCCCTGACGCATGTTGATGTCGGTGCCGGAGAAACCGGCGTAGTGTATGTCGACTTGAACCTCATTCTTGGCGGGCGGCGAGATCTGGGCGTCAATCACGCTGATGACGGAGGGGTCGCCGAGTTTGGAGACTTGCACCTTGCGGATACTGTGAGTGGTCATGTTGACGGATTGGTGGATTGTGAGGCTTTGAGGAATGGAAATCAATGGCGATGGGATAGGGGTATGTAAAGCCAGGGGTATATGAAGTTTTTCTTGCTGGTTTGTGAAGTCGGATGTGATGGGAGTGTGGAATTAGATGGTGTTAGTGGTGTAAGTTTGTTTGGTTGGTAGTGTGACTTGTTACAAAAAGAGTCGATTGTAGAATAACGAGCGAGACATGGTATATATATATATAATTGACTAGAAAGCAGGCAGACAACGGCTATCGATCCCTACTACGTAGTAGGGCTGCGCCGTATTACGGCAGCGTTGAGCTGGGTGACCGACCGCCTCGCGGCGCAACCGGATCACCTCCGTGGGTCGCAGGATGGAGGATCGGTGTGCGCAGCTTGGCCTCGCAAAGGCCACAGCGGCGGTGCGGTTAGTGGCTCGCGCCTTCGCGTCTTTGGGTCGATCACCCAGTGCACCCAAAGGCCGAGAAAGGTGGGGGCTAGACTAGAGGCTGACATGGTGGGCCGTAGGTGAGATCGATTCCGGGGGCGAGCAATGGGCGTGATTGGTGTCTACGCGAAGCTTTGTTCGGGGACCCTTACGCGAGTGCCGTTGGAGCCGGGGCTGGATCCAGGATGCACAAGCCACTCCTCGCGCTCTCGCGGCACAAGGCATGCCAGGAGAAGGAAATGGGATGCATTACACTGGCGATCCCATGTGCGAGCCACGCATGGATGCTCGCGAGCTAGGGCTGAGGAAGCGCGTGAAACGAGTTTTGGAATCATGGGATTTGTAAGAACGGTTCAAATCTGTCTTGATCGACACCGTAAATGCATAGAATTCATTTCGGGCTTCTCTACACCTGGATTTTGGGCATGAGGCGTCAACATCGTCAGCTCCGCTATGCAACGGCAGCGCCCAGTTGAGAGATTGCCGACTAGAAATCCTACTAGGGTAATTATGCAAGCTCTTCAAACGGTCAGCAGTGATGACTGGTGCCGAATCAAAAAAAAAAAAAAAAAATAGATCTCAGAACAACATGGGGTCGCATACTCAGTGTCAGATTAAGAGTGACCTTTAATTGAGTAGCTAGAGGGACGGAGCTTGGTGTGCGACGCTTAGCCTGAGCCGACCCCGTGACATGCAAGAGAAGTATTAAACTGTCCGGCCACCCCACAATTGTGCTGGACATTTGAGTGTTTCTGTGTTTCTCAATATTTCATGCAAGCTTGAACCAATTTTTTTTTTTTTTTTTTTTGGGACAATTCTCGGCCACTTTGTCTGTTGAATCGCAATGCATGCACAGAGAAACACTTCGTCGTCATATGAAGCCTTAAGGCAAGCTGCCGGAGCGTACCTCTGTACCTTGGAGAGCTCCACTGTCACGTGCAGCCTACGACAAATCAATACAGAGGTGCAAATGATGGAGGCAAACAGACATCCGATATCAACGACTGCACTGCAGAGATTCTGACGTTGGTGGCAAACTTGGGATGATGCTTGCTTCGAGGGCACAGTCACTTGGTCTCTGCTTCACATTCGATGGATTATACTCGAGATTGGGGTTGACGGTTGACTTCACGTCTGCAGCGGACCCTCATGATTTGGCCATCAGGGTGCTTGCGCAGACCGAAGCGCGGGACTGCACGCGACATCATTCGCCTTCAACCTGTCCATAAAGGTTCTCACCAAACCCAATCGCGCATGTTTGACCTCGTGACGAATGCAATGGCGACTCGGGTAAGTGTGAGGGGGCTTTGGCCCTGGCTCTGGCTCTGGCCTTAAGAGCCGGAAGTTGCGCCTTATGTAAATATCCTCTGGCCTCCTTCTCCGCCTTTGCTTCGCATCTAGAACATCCTCCACATTCGTATTGTACCGAAAATGTCTGTCCAGGAAGAAGACATTTACGATGTCATCATCGTGGGGTAGGAGTTCCCGTACCTAGCACATGCCCATGAATCCATGCTGATCAACCTCAAGCGCTGGTCCCTGCGGACTGGCGACCGCAGCTCGACTCAGGGAACGTGCCCCGGCCGCTCTCTTCACCGACGAAGAGCATCGACGC
Source organism: Paramyrothecium roridum (assembly GCA_003012165.1). NCBI lineage: Eukaryota > Fungi > Ascomycota > Sordariomycetes > Hypocreales > Stachybotryaceae > Paramyrothecium > Paramyrothecium roridum. The sequence continues at coordinate 70,742 of PXOD01000157.1, forward strand.
CTCTCTTGGATCAACAAGCACGGCCACAACATGTCCCTGAAGCACGTGCGATCCGGCAAGGTGTCTACCGCCGAGACAAGCCGTTCCACAGGCGCTCCCGATGACCTTCGCATGCTCGTACTAGATGCTTCCGGCGACAAATGGCTCAGCCGCTGGAACAGGCTCTTCCAAACCTACGACATTTCCCATCTGCGCAGCCCCATGCTGTGGCACGTTGACCCCCAGGATCGAGATGCCCTCCTGGCCTATGCATACGACCAGAACCGCCAGACCGAGCTGGTGGAGATCAAGGACTGCGTCGGAAAGGAGGTCAGCAAGCATGCCAAGAAGAAGATGCGATCCAATCGTGCCCACTGCGGCGGCAAGTGAGTCTGCACTCTCCATCACCCGGCTGCATCAACCACTTACATTTACCTAGACAAGAAGCTCGTATCGCAATCAACCTCCGCGAGCGGAACGACTACTACACGCCATCTCAATCTCTTTTCTGTCAGCACTGTGACGAAGTCGCTCAGAGGTATCGGCTTAGTAGAGAAATGCTTCGCAAAGAAGGAGTTGAGGATATCGATTATGGAGTTGTCAAGGGAGTCTCTGTCGATGATGAGAAGCTCTTCACCGTAACAACGCCAGAAAGCCGTCGCTACGCACGCATCGTCATCATGGCAGTGGGGCCAGCCAACGTACCTCGCATTCCGCACATCCCATCAATGCCAGACACATTGACACTGCCCCAAGCATGTCACAGCATGCAGATCCAAGAGTTTCCCGACCCCATCGTCGTCCGCAAGATGGAGGCATCTAAGCCGACTAACATCCTTGTGGTGGGTGGCGGTCTCACCTCGGCACAGCTGTCGGATCTTGCTGTCCGTCGAGGGGTTACAAAGGTCTACCATCTGATGCGTGGCCCGTGTCGCGTCAAGCATTTTGATGTAAGCCTAGAATGGATGGGCAAGTATAAAAACACCGAACACGCTCGTTTCTGGCTGGCGGACTCAGACCTAGAACGGCTCGATATCATCAAAGAGGCACGCGGCGGAGGCAGCATCACGCCGCTTTTCAACAAGCGGATGAAGAAACACGTTGCCTCAGGCAGAGTGGAGCTCTACACAAACACATGCCTCACAGACGCCCGCTTCGACGAGGAGCGTGGGGTGTGGCACGTCAAGACGGACCAGGGCCATGACCTTCCACCTATGGACTACATGTACTTTGCCACGGGCATCCAGTCAGACTTCACAGCGCTGCCGTATCTACAAAAGATGATGGAAAAATACCCAATCCACGGACACGGCGGCTTTCCCTGCCTCAATGAGGACCTCATGTGGAAAGACGATGTGCCGCTCTTCATGGTAGGACGATTGGCAGCGCTCAGACTAGGACCAGCTGCACCCAACATCGGAGGCGCAAAGATTGGTGCCGAACGAGTGGCTTGGGCTGTCGAGGATCTCATGGCGAAGCGGTCAGGTGGAGGCGGCGGACACGCGGGTCACTACGCTGAAGGTGGCCTCGCCGACTACCTCTCGGGGCACCATAACATGTATAGCGCTTTGGCGTGTGAGTGAGCAACGGTGGTGACATGTCTCGACCACCGAGAAGGGCCGGCAGGAGACGAAAAAGAAAACACTAGAAAAAGGAAGAAAAAAAGATGAAAAGAAGTCGAACCAGAATTCAAATAATAAAGCATATTCCAAATCACAGTTCAACTTGCTCCTTCATCTCGCTAGCTGATTCATAGGTACTACAGTGCATAGGTGTTATGTACCTACGGCGGGTGCCAGTGGTCCAGCTGGCAACGGCTGTCTGGTCTGAGAGCACAACGGCACCACTTCCATTCTACTTCAAGGACCCTCCTCTATTCGTCTACATCTCCCTTCCATCTTGCAACCCTACCTCGTTTCTTATCCCACATTGTTCGAGTTCCTTCATCAAGCCATCGATCATTCCGTCATCAGAATCTGTCTGTTGTCTCATCGTGATTACCATCATTACAACTGATATCCTTTTGTTCCTCGATCATCTGCCCCATCCTCAACCACTAACTCTTCTTTCTGTTTCCCTTTTGGCCACTCACAACGTTACATCGGTTCTCCTTCTGCCGAGATGAGCTTCTGCGAGGATTGCAATCGCTTGTTTGCCAATGAAACGGCTCTAAGTCAGCATCTGCAAGACTCTGACGAGCACAAGTACTGCTACACGTGCAAACGGTGGTTCGATTCGTGGCAGTCGTTGCAGCAGCATTGGGACGGTTCCCCGTTGCATCGCAGCTCAACGGCCAGTCAGGCTTCTTTCCCAAACCAGCTTACTCCGGGCATCACCATCCTGCCGGCACAGTACGCGCACCTGACCGCCAAGAACAATCGTTTCTGCCCACCATGTAACAGACAGTTCGTATCCAAGGAGGCGCTTCAGCAGCACCTCAATACGTCGTCCTTGCATCGCAATTCGACCCCTCCACCAGCTCCCACGAAGCAGGTCGTTCCCCCTCCCGTTAAAATCACGAGTGACTATCTCTATACCCCCCACAATAAGCTCTACTACAGGCCAGTCAACGCACTGGGGCAGTATGTGGACACTGGTGTCGCGCATCACACTCCCATGACAAAGAACTCGCCTTTCTCCTCGCCAGACTCGGGGTATTTCTCTCGCGATGACAAAGCCACCGGATATTATAACAAGCCCCAAGCAACACATGCCGAAGCTCCGTCACAGAGCCATCCTTGCCCTGACTGTCAGATGATGCCTTTCTCCCAAGCAGATGACAGCATCTTCCCGACTCTCGCCGCCCTCAACGAGCACCGGCGAGCCACACATAACTTCTGCAAGGGGTGCAGATTTAACCATGCAAAAGCAGAGGACCTGCGAAGACACGACATTCGTGTCCATTACATGTGTAGCATCTGCTCGGTTTACCATGGATCCTTGGACGAGTTGATGGCGGTAAGCATTCCCAGCCTTGCACTTTGGAGGTGAATATGGACTTACGGAATATTTAGCACAAATCAACCCACGGGACACTGATGACGTGAAGCTCGCGTGCCCTACGCACGACATTTATGCTCTCCGATAAACGTCCCACCGCAGCATACTTAGAGCAACATGTGTGAAGAGAGGCTTAGAGTCTGGACAGCCTTCCATATGGGTTTCCATTTGTTGATCTAAGAGACGAACGTCTCTATCTGCCATGTGGGGAGACAGGTGTTTGCTACATGTTTGCTTTCTTCCCTTTGGCAGGCGGACAATTGAAGAAAGAATTTCCAGCTCCAGCCGAAATGTTGATTAAATGGTCTCTGTATGATACTGCACCATGTATTTGCAATGCAAAGGAACATTCTTGATCTTACAGGGGGGTTTATTGGCTGCCCCATTGTTGTATGCAGCGTCCCGCCCGTGCATGCAGCAAAGTGCATGGGTCTAACGTGGCCCGCATGGGAAACGAGAGACGCCTTTCCGACGGTGAGTGTTTCTTCGCCAGCACTCCCTCTCGTGGCTGCAACGGATTGCGGAAGAGGGAAGGCATCGCGTAAACCGTAGGCAGCTTGGTGAGGAGAAATAAACGCGACGCCGCCTGAAGGCTCTTTTTAGCCCCTGGCTTCGGAAAGCCGGTGTGACCTTAGACCGGGGATCCTTGCATCGTTTCATCTGGGCGAAATGGACACGATCCCAAACGCCGCAGTTGCTGCCTTCTCAATATCTCTACGATTTCTCTACCACTGCGTCATGAGTTGTTACTGTCCGCCGTGTGGGCGGGACTTTGTGTCCCAGGTCGCGCCGATCCAGCATACTGTGACAGCGAGCCCGATTTTAACACGCTTGGGGAATTGAGGGAGCACAAGAACGACGTGCACCTGCGCTGTCCGCTGTGTGACTGCCCACACCTATCGCGGCTTCAGCTCGACGAGCACAAGAGCGGCAATCATAACTGGTGCGAAGAGTGCGGTAGATATTTCTCCTCTGCGTCAAATCTACAAGCGGTACGTCACGCGAAATTCGGGAGTCCGAGCATTACCAAGACACACTAACAGCGAATACACAGCACAGCAAGACACATCGGGCTTCCATCACCTGCTACGGGTGCAACAGGCAGTGTCAGTCGGAGGCGGCCATGATGCTCCACTTTGAGGCTGGCACGTGCCCCTCCGGCGCCGACTTGTTGCGCACTACGATACTGGGCTTCGAATTCCCCATTCATCGCGAAGATCATGTCGGAGAGGAACGCGTTCCTCTACAGGGACGACAGGTTCCAGTGCGGGACGTGCCTCGCCGAGTTTCCTTACCTCAGCAGGCTCTTCCAGCACGTGGAGAGCATCTCGTGTGGCGAGAACCTAGCTTGGGGCTCGAGACTGCGGAAGTTCTTGGATGAAGTGGAGGCGCGAGTGCAAAATGGAGTGTTTACGAAGCCTGTTTTTATTGCCTAGTCCATGAGCAGATTGCTATCGGCATGGGCCTCGCCGACGGCGGGATCTTCACAAACTGCCGCTACAGATTTGCCCCTTGTCATTGTGAGATAGCTCATTTCTCCAGAGCCTCAAGGGACTGCTCGAGCGTCTTTCCGGTCAGGCGCTGGAAGATATCGCGGTACAGCTCCGAAGTCTTCTGAACGACCTCGTCGGGAAGCTCGACCTGCCCATCATCAGTGGGACGGCTAAACAGTCTTCACGGAGGAGATGACTACTTACGCCTTGCTGGCCCTTCTTGCCGTTGGCGACGAGCCAGTCGCGAAGGTACTGCTTGTCGAACGATGGCTGATCTTGGCCGACCTTGACGGGCGCGGGCCAGAAGCGGGAGCTGTCCGGGGTCCTACATTCAGATGGCCGTCAATGATTGTCCCAGATATGCAAGAGGAACCGGAGAATTTATCGCGCGGGTGCTAGGGGTTGCGCTGGTGAACTTACAAGACTTCGTCGATGAGGACAATCTCATCAGTCTCCTCATCGAGGCCTGTTGTCCGTTAGCGAATTTGACATAGCTGCGGCTTGTGTTTCACTGACCAAATTCAAATTTCGTGTCGCTTTGGTAGGCGTTAGCATCAGATCATGTATAAGCGGAGCCTTGTCTGGGGCGACAGGTATTCAGCCCCGTTACTTATTGTGTACTTACGCAATGACAATTCCTTTCTCGAGCTATATTGGAAGTTAGTCAAATTAATTTAACAAGACCAGAATTTAAAGGTGCCAATGGAAAGTCATCAGAGTGATAGGATCTTACAGCATATTCATGCGCGGCAGTGTACAAGCTCAAAGCCAGTGACTGAACTCGTGTTAGTCATAGTGGTGCTTCACTCCGTATGGTTGTCTATGAAGTGGCTCTTATGGAAGTCTGCCGGTAGTGGCGTGTAAGTAGAGCAGCTCTGGGTGGCGTACCTCAATCTTGTCCGCATACTTATCGCCGACGATCTCTGCACTGGGTTAGCCCCCTACCAAAAAGCGGTGTAAGAATGAACGCGTTGGCTGTCGAAGCCCACGGTACAATCAATTAGCCTACCTCGCGCTTGAGCAGGAGAAATGTTCTCGTCCGACTGTCCCGCGGGAGCCTTGGTCGAAGCTGTGAGGCTCGTGTTAGTAAACACATTTCAGTGCGGCTGGGTATGCAGGAGATGGGGGTCTTGGCATTGTCGAGGAACAGGATTCGATGAAAAGATGGCCACGTACGAGTGTAGATAGGACCGCTTGGCAGCTTCTCGGAGCACTGCAAACCTTCGGGCTGAGGGATGCCGTGGATTGTGCCCTTCTTCTTGTACCTGCATGTGGTTGTCAGCTGGCTTGGTGCATCCATATCAAGACCAGGCGCTTACTCGGCCCAGGAGCTGCCAGCAAGGTAACCGCGGACTGTACTCGTGTCAGCAATGAAATCGAACAACGTTCCAAAGGCTTACCAATAGCCTCAATCGGGAACACCTTGTATGGTCGGACCTGCATGCAGCGGCCGCGGAGGGTGTCTCTCTCGGACTGAGACACCTCTGCAGGTGGGCTCAAACTGACGAGGTGATGCTTTAGACCAGGAACCTGCTTTCCAAGGACGGAGAACCAGTGTGCTACAAAGGGTCAGCATACAGTCATATTTGTTTACGCAAGGATCTCTCGAATGAAACCAAAGCACATTGCATATTTGGATTTACATGGACGGACCTGATATTTGGCAAAGCACGGCACCCTTGTCAGGAATGCCGGCAGAAAGGACAACGTCATAGGCGGAGATACGATCGGACACGGCCATGAGGAGCGTCGAATCATTCACCTTGTACAGCTCCCTAACCTTGCCCCTATCCAACATGGTCAGCACAATATTTCCTTCGTAGTGGCCATCTGGATGTTATGACTTAGGTGGTCCTTACTTGGCGACAAGCGGCAGGGAGCCAATCTCGATGGAAGTAATTGCGGATGACATTTCGAAAGGTGAATGACACAATTGAATCCGACTATCGATCCTCCTGGTCACAAAATAAAACGATTGAGCAGTCGATATTTACAATCGTTTGATCCAACATAGGACCAAGTATCATACCTTGATCGGAGCGTGGAGAAAAGCTAGAGCGCGAGTCATTTATCAAGGTCATGTGACGCGGGCCGCTTTCAACCTTTTGTGCCCATCTCGAGAATTTTCACCAAATTTGACGCTACCCTACATAGCGAGAGCCGGGTCTACCCGAACTACGGAAACTACTGACATCGAGCTTAGCAGTACTGCCCAATGCGGGCTGGATATCCTCAGATGGAATAAAGCTCTTACTTCTTTGGGTCGCTGTTCACTTGTTTGAACTACTGTATTGACTGCTGCGCTTGTTGCTCTGTTCGCTTTCGCATGTCCGACTGAATTAATCCGACAGCATGAAAGGCGACATGGTGAAAGTCGGCCACAACGGCTAGCGGTGGTCAAAAGGAAATTGGTTTTTTATATTAGAAAGAGTGTATGTGACAAATGGCAAAATCTAATGAACTCCTCAGAAGACATGATGAAAGTCTATTGATCCGTAAAAATTGACGTTTCATTCCCATTTCGCTGTCAAAAACCATGCGCGCTAAAATCAAATGTTTAAATGCGGTTGTCGCCAACCAATTCCGTTTCGTCCACCCATTTACCATACGCAACATTGGGATCCTGCCGAGGGGCAAAAGATATTCTGTTCCGAGCGATGCGCGTTTCGCTGTGCGGCGAGGTTCTCCTCTTTGCAGCGTCGACTGTGAGGTCCGCGACGTTGAAAACGGGACGAGAGAAGCGATTGAACGCAATGAATGTTTGGTCGTCGCCGATGATGGCATTGTTGGGCGCTGCGACCTGCAGCGATTTGCGGCGAATCTCAGTGGCGTCATCCTGAACTGGTTGGACCTTCATGAACTTGTAGATCATGTTGAGTACCGGGATAGACAAGCCGTGCCAGACGATGGAGAAGAAAACGAGCCAATAGACGACAGGAATCATGGCCCGAAGCAGGTTGGTCTCCTCCTCGTCGCCCTCTCCCAGCTTGGGGAAAAGATGCCTAGTGTGCTCCACGTAGAAGACGGCTCCCACGCCAATCGGACCAAAGTATCCCATGAACAGCGCTTCCTTGTAGTTCTTGACAACCTTGGGCATCAGCTTATAGGTTATGAGGAGAGCTGGGATTCGGCGCAGCACAATGACGAGTAGGCCGAGGTTGACCAGACGTCCGTATGTGAGGCCTGTCTCTGGAGAGTTGAACTGGTCCCAAGGCATCATGGCTCCAATGTACATGAAACCGCCAAAGTTGAGTAGCACGTCTATGACTGAGTTCACCTCATCATGAAGCTTCTCAGTCTCCGCAAGGAATTCGCCGTTCCAGTTGAGAGCACTGCCTGCGGCAAAGCAAGCAAGTAAATCATCGGTGCCCATAAGGCCGCAGATGCCAATCAGCCACAGCTAGAATGCAGTGTCAGCATTTGACCACAGGTGGAATGCATCGGCAATGAGCGCCGTGACTTACACCAATTGCGGTCGGGTATAGCAGATAGCTTTCTGAATCGACCCATTTCCTGTCCAACATAAGTAACCAAACGAACGAAGCAAAAGATAACCAAACTCACTTTCGAAGCGCAAGCTTGAGCGCGTACTGAGCAGTTAGTCCAACAAGAACGCCGATGATGGCGGACATGAGAACGAAATAAATCCACGTGCCAACGGCCCAGTTAGCCAAGGCGATGCCCACGCCTCCGCCCAAGCGGCCCACTCCCTCAGCACGCCCGACGAGGTTTGCAGCATCTTCTGCATCAGCAGGAATCCCAACGAGGCCAGGCGCTACTCCAACGGGCTGATTGGCAGCTCCTGGAACGTCGGCATGGCGGATGAGATAAGTTGCAAGCATGAGGAAGGGGAACCCAAAACCGTCGTTGGCACCGGCTTCGGCTGAAATGATCTCTCGTAGGTCGCGAGCCACGAACTTGTCCGCAAAGGGGCCTTTGGCGACGGCCTGAGACAAGACGGGATCCGTCGAGGTGACGCAGGCACCGATGACCATAGCTGACAGCAAGGAGATCTTGGGAGTCAACGCGATAATGCAACCCGAGGTGCAGAGCCACATAATGGTCATGACTGGGATGAGCAAGACGAACATCTCCTTCCAGCGATACCACGTATACTTGGCTGGCAATTGGTAGCCGGCGATGACAAGCTGAATACCAATGAGGACTCTCATCATCCCCAAGGTGATCTCACTTGTCTGGCCGTTAACGGCGTTTCCCCATCTTTCGCTATCGATAAAATTTGCCGCAAGAGGTCCGAGGATAATGCCAACTACCATGGCAGGCACTGGCACAAAGCATGTCAGTAACAGCAACAGCATTTAAACACCTTCATCATGAGAGGCGGCAATAGAGTGTGTACTTACGAGCCTCGCCCAGATACCATTTTGCCTTAATCTTGATTGAAATGAAGCCGTATATGAGTATGAAGGCACCTATTGCCGGCTTCCAGTTAGAGGAGGAGTTGACCGAGGGTATCCGGCCACGTACCAAAAACACTCAAGATAATATTGAGCTCGCTCAGGACGAGCACAGGAGGAGCGATGCCAACCATTTCTGTGATGTTCTGCAGACTTCCAAGAAATGCCAAGGTTTATGCCGATGCAGGGACAAGAGAAAAGAGCCCAGGGATCCCTCGAGGTGACTCGACGGAAATGGCAAAAGGGGAAAAGAAGGGAAACGCGTCGTATATGATTACGAACAGTCTTGACCAGCAAGATGCCCAAATACAAGGAATAATAAGAGAAAGGAAATTGAGACAGAAAACAAGAACACAAATGAAAACGCAGACAAGAATACCGGGAGAGAGGAGAGGCGGGAGATAACAATGCTGCTGCGAAGGATAGCTACCGCATCAAGAGTGAAAAGAAAACACTCAATGATCAGGGCGCTAGAGTGCTCTGTTTGATCAAAGCATCCATGACCATATTTAAAAACACCAAGAAAGGATGTGTTACATGGTGAGACGCCGAGGCTGCTGTGGATACGAGACAGTAATCGACTTGTCGGGGTGAGCCCCCCAAAAAAGCAGCGCAGCAGCCCATGCAGTGTGGCTCGGAGGAGATGTTCAATTTCGAAGTTGACAAGAGACTAAACGATCATGGGTACGTTTGCCAAGGTGATCAGAGCGCCGACCCGCGCTGGTTGCTGCCATGCCTTGGCAAGGTCGGATGCAGTTTCAATTCCTGTTACAAGTCACTTAGGACGACCCGGGGAGAAGGCGATTAAGGTTGATACGGACAGGCAGCTGACGTCTCGTCCGTTCCGTTTGAGACAGAGAATACCTCCAGACACGGTCAATCGTCATCGAATGTGGCAGAAGCCACAGAGGACTGAGGATAGACCACATGAGACAGCTGACGGGGGGGGATGAAGATGCGGGCCACTTACTCGCAAGGCGAGTAATGCCTGCAAGGCTACTCATCAAAGTCATTATCCCTGCTTCTTGGCCTTACCATGGATTTGCAGCCTGCATACAAGATGTTACAAGAAAAGCGCGCCTCCCTTGTATCGAAAGCCGGGGATCGTCCACTCGCGCATATTCTACGAAGGGAAGCAAGCCGACTGTTTCAATGGTGTAAGAATAACCACCTTGGCGATTAAGCTTATTGAGTACCCGACGCTACTCCAACTTTCCACAAACAACGGGAATCCGCGTCCGGACAGTGTGATAAAGAATTGTCGGTGAGGCGGCGGCGGCGGCAAAGAAATGACGAGACGCAGGTCGCAATGCAGATCACCTCTCGACTCTCACCGTAGCTTGAGCCATTTCCGTAAATTCCCGCGGCAAATCTTGGAGCGAGAACAGCGAGCCGCGCAAAATGTCGCGGGTGATGCGTGCGTGTCTCTGCGTGGGGGGACAGCCAAGCTCCCGAAATTGACCAAGTAAAATGGTGAAATTGCCAAGCGGCCAAGGTGAGGCGCCACCAGGCACAATCAAGAAACTTGTTTTTTTTTAAGGCCACTGCTGAGCTGTTGCGTCCACTATGAAGCATGCTTTGGCCCTTTCTGAATCAGTATTGTGAGAGTCCGGGCATGTCGCGATGGCTTGCGACAAATTTGAATCACCTCGATAACTTCTGCGGTCCCAGCTCTACGACATGCCCCCGGTCGATCGTCGTCGTCCTATGTACGGCGCTGGGTAAGGGTTGCGGGCGTTGTGGGTGTTGTGGGTAAGGGTAGAAGACAAGGAGCTAAGATGACGCTAGGGGGGCAGCGTGAGACAGTAGCGAACGACAAGGTCAATCCCCCCCGGCAATTGGTGGTGCCCAGCCCGAACTCGTAACGAAGCCCCCTACGCGATCCCCACAGATCCGCAACGTACAGGTCCGATGAGTGGCTGGCTCGTTTTGGCTCCAAGCCTTGGCTCAGGCAAGGACCAAGTCATGATGGAGGGCGAGCTGGCCACGGTACAAGTTGCGCCAATTTGACACTGGCAGCCGCTTGGCGAGTGATTGCATGTTTGGCCAGCCTGCGTGCATTGATGAGCTCTAGTAAGTTTGCGACAATTAATGTACTGGAGTCGCCTCCGGTTGTCGATTGATGACGTGGAAGTGTTCCCCGTCAAATGCGGACATCTCAGGAAATGTTGAGTAAGACATACAATTACAAACACCAGAAAATCTGCAATGGAACAGAAGGAAAATGGGCCTAAGATCAGTCGGTGGCAGCAGCTAATTCGAGGTTGCCACCAAAATAACTAGACCAAACGAGAATCGCTCTGCAAAAGTCTATTCCCACAAAAGTTCTGCTTACAAGCACATTGAAGATAAGCGATAATCGTAGTCTCTCACCCATTTTTAGACTAGATGCTGTAGAAGGTAAGGCCTTCGGTTTGCCGCATCTGCGCTGTTATGTCACGAAAATGGCCCGCTTCAGGTTTGCGCGTCTAGCCTCAGCAAAACAATTCCTAAACATAACAACTAACAAGAAGCATTCCGTTCCCACGTACCGGTTCCATAAGAATAAGCAATTCTTGAATAACGGAATCGGTTCCCCGGTTGTTCCGCCTGTTACTTGAGCCTTCTCCCGTGTAATGACAACAAAGACTGAGGTGGAATAGACAGGCACAATGACAAGTGTTCCCGCGAAATTGATCAATACGCTTACGCGTACCCGTGTCAGTGCTTTAATTGCCTACGTTGCCGCTTCCTCACTACTGTAACCGAGACATCATCAAGGTACTGGCACGTTTGGGAGGTCTGTGTGTGGAAGTTTGCGGGTGGCCCCTTTGATAATGAACAATCGGCCGTGCCCGTGAGCACGGTTGCAAACTCACGGGACCAGTGGCAAAATTTCATGAAAGCCCAGAAAATATCAGGAAACTCATAGGTACCAGCGCAGGGAGCGTCAAACGTGTAACAGATGACGTGGTGTGAGGCTGCGCCGGCTACGCCTGGAGATGGTCAGCACCGCGTCTTGGATGAAGGGTGCGCGGATTGTGTTACACCCGATACTTGATTGAAGTGCGGCAAGAGGCCGGGCCTAGTTGCTTGCTGGCTTATTTGGTTCTTCACCGCCACCGGGGCGCGGGTAGATCAGGGCCCTAATCATCCCGCCAGAGTCAATCAATAAACTCGGCTGAGTCACTACGCATGATTTCAAAGCACAAAGGATTCAGTTCTTCCGATACACTGTTGTCAGCCCTTGCGTCGGCTACCGAAAGCTGTGTAACCACCATCTCGCCACTGAGCCAAGTCGAATTCGGGGGGTTGTATCCTTGGAGAGTTGATGTTCTCGACAGTTTGCTCATTGTTTCGTAGAACCGGTATTTGGAAGAGAAAGGCAAGGCACTTGCAACTCACCGTACCACTGCTCGCTGACAAGGAGGCATGTCGCTTACTTCTCGCGTTCGCTAGTTATTGTTGAACCGACTTCCTATCAATTGTCCTAGACCGTGATCAATTACCAGAGCCCGCGACGCCTTGGCAAGACTCCCTCAATGCACTTTCATGAACAAATGTACCACTGCTGCATCAATTCCCGTGGGGCTTCCGCGTTGCGGTGCGCAAGACACACGCTGCGATTGAAGCCGGCCCGCGCTAATTCAAGAAAAAGACGTGCGTCGACATTCGACTCATGCTTCACTACTTTGTCTTTCCAATTTCTATATCTGTCTCACTGCTCTACCCATATTGTGTACCTACCAGGTCCCAGAACATAATCTAAAATTGGATCTGCCCGTTCAATTTGTGCCAGTCCGCTAGAACAGAGTCCATCCAATCTTTCGAAGTTTCCAATGCCGTTCGGGTGATGTTTCGGCCCTCCAATGATTTCAGACTCGACAATTCTGTCTTAACGGTTCTATGAAGTGCATCTAAACCACAGATCAATTTATCAATCTTGCGTTCCATGCTTTCACGACGTTCGTCGATCGTTGAGAATGCCGTTGTCAAGGTGTAAGCGTAGGACTTGATCGCGACAAGACTCCACAAGGTTTTGTCCTCTTCTGTCGGATTCTGCGCCATGACATTGCCAATGTTCGTGTTCCTGATTTTCTCCTTCAAATTCTTCGAATAATCACTCGCCGATTCTTGAATTCGTTTACTAATATCGATGCTGGCCATAATCATGCGATGCGCATCGAAAGTCGCTGTAGTGTCCAGCACCTTGTTGCCGACTCGGTCCTTGAGCTGCATCAGACTGGTACGATGTGTATCAACCTCTTCAGCCATCTTCTCCCATTGGTAAACCATTCTGTGCCTAGCGCTGCCGTAGGGCAGGCATAGCCAGCCATAAGAAGCAATCTTGCATGCGAGATCACCAAAGGTGTCCTGAAGTCTCACATCTTTCTCCCGCTCAAGACTCATAACATTTCTTCCATGTCGTGTGAGCAGACTTCTTAACTCGTTATAAATTTCGTCTAGCTCATTGACAAGTCGCGGAGCTAGTTTCGACAATATTGGCGATTGTTGGGAGTATGATTCTCCAGTTAAGATATCCTGAGCGCCCACATGTTCTTGCCAAGTAGAAACCGGAATGTTCTGTGCAAGTTCGTCAAGTACTTCCGTAGCCTTGAGTAGATCAGAAGCAGAATGAACGAAAGGAGTGACATTGACAGAGACAAAGGATGGATATTCTATCCTTAGTTTGTTAACTTCGTTCTTAGAAGCGATCCATCGATAAGCTCCCATCAAAAAGCTGCAGAAAATTCTGAATAGAGAAGGAAACCAGTGGTCGGCAAGGTAAATGCTGATGACTGCAAACATAAAAGTCCACGTAAATCGGTGGAAGACGAGATGACGAGGGAAGCCATACAGATTCATCCAAGGCATGCTTGCTGTAGAGGCGAGGGCAGAAACTTCTGGCTCCCCCCCAACTGAGCCATCACCGGCTGGGTTGGTTGAATTGTAGATGTTGTAATTGACTGTAACAGGAGCATGATGATGGTTTGAAATGTTCTGACTGTATTCATTCATCGTCTGACCTTGGCCAGGGTTTGCGTGAGACTGAACGAAAAGAGGAGGATAAGATGGTTGTGATACCGGGGGACTAGCCTGAACAGCTGAATGTGTGGCCAGCATCTGGCCTCGCTGGGAGCTAACCTCGTTGGCCATGGGCTGTATTGGAATAATTTGAGCGCGGTTGTCGGTCTGGATATCGAAGCATTAACATATAGCCCACGCCGTTGTACAATTATGGCATTATAACGAAGGAGTTACGGCGAGATCTGAAAAGGTGAATGCGGGGAGCGACATGCCTTTGAGTACTGGCCGTTCAACTTATCTTCTGAAGTCTTGTTCAGATCCGATTGGAACACTTCTCCGCATATCTCTTCGCATTCCTCAGTATCTGCATCGTCAAAAGATATCAGGTGACCCACTCCTCTGGGAGATGGGGGAGATGAGGAGCGCAGTAGGGGACGCCGCTCAGTGACGTCGAAGTTGGCTTGCACCGAGCCGTGGCCGCATGCAGGTGCACTTGATCGCTCACAATCCTTTGCGCCAGACTCCGTCGCCACTGTCTGATGAGCCATTGTGTCCTCCATCTCACTGTCGATATGTTGTGTGAGCAGGATGTACAATTGGGAGATTTGCGGAATTTGGTGCTGTTCATGCAAGAGTGACAATCGAAAGCAGATGGCGAGGTTTCAGTCTAAGAATAAAATACTCCAATTTATTCATACTGAGACCTACGTCACAATTTCCTTGAGCACACCGGACGAAATGGACCAATCTCTCCAACACTGCAAGGGCATTCAATTCACAAACTGTGTGGCGCGGATGACTCCAAGATACCAAGGCTCTTCTGACATTGGGTTGGACTGTTCAATGCCCCAAGATTGTGTGCTGGCGAATCGGAAGCATTGCACTGCACATTCTCCACATTCGCAACGGCAGACTCTACTCTCCCTTCGAAATGCCTTCCCTTAGGAACGGGAACGACGCAAGACTCAAGCCTGGAGATCCCCCTTGCACTAGGCCCCTAAGCTACAAACATCGTAATGCCTTAACCAGAATTTGGATTCTGAGTGCATACTTGGGCCCACCAACCAGGACCCATCCTCGCCATCTCCGGTAGCACGTCGCGGAGATACACCATACGAGCCCCGTCATCAAGCAAAACAGCAGCAGCGACTGTAGCAATGATACGCCACTCTTGTCTTACACCATCTTCGGTGACTGAATCGCTGGCTTGCATATCCATCCATGCGTTCTCTATTCGGACTTTGGCATCCCGGTAATTGATGTTGGTGGGAAAGGCGCAGCTCTCAGGCGGGTGGAAGGGATGTTGTTTAGGATCGAGCTCCAGAACTCCAAAAAGGGTCGGAACAAAGTCTGGCATTGAAGTGTAGAGTTTCGCAACACCTTTGTGAGCGTAGCAGATTTTCTCAAGAGGAGTATCGCTGCGGCCATATGACACTCCTTGGTGGTGTTTGATGAATGGGCTTCTGGAGGAAGCGCCAAACCAGAAGCTGAGGGCAAACGCTACCAAAAGCCCGATGGCAGGAACAAGTATAGGAAGCATACTTTGTCGTTAAAGAGTGGTTGAAATAAGGGTAAATTGATGAATCATAGGTCTGTGAGCTTGGATCCTGTTGTAGGACGGAAAGGTAGATGTGTTGTCATAATAACCCACCCAGTATGACCAAGAAGCATATATATTCTACGTGTAAGACCGACCAGGCAGAGGCTATGGCAACGTCTGTAGATGAGTCGTAGTGAGCGAAATGGTGGGTGTCACAGCAATCTTGATCCTCCCGTGGCGGCAAACATGGAAGCCTGTATTGAGGGACTAGCCACCTCGCCCGTGCTGTTTGGACTTCCGCAGCAACACAAGGGATGGGGCGGAAGTGCCACCGCCAGTGGCTACCTGCCTTAGCGTGATGGCTTGAATGTCGCCGACCCGGGATCAAGTCCTGCCTTGCGATTCGTGGGTTCATTGGTTTGTGAGGAAGAACAGATCAAGAATAAGTCAAGGCGGTGACAAAGAAAAAAGAAAAAGAAAATTAAATCCAACTCAGAACAGCGTTGTATTTCCACGGCTCGGTTGATTACGAAGGTGATTTTTTATACAATTGGATCCCTTCGTTAACACGAAGCGAGCTTTGTTAATCGAGGCGTGAACGATTTTTCTCGATATTCAGTACAATACCTTTGGCTCCGTTGTCGCTGTGTTCTTTCACAAAGCACCTTCTTTCAACCGGCGGAATTGAGCTTGGGCTTCGATTTTTCTTTGTTCGCCAAACTCCTGGCACTGGCTTGGTATATCAACCCTTCTCTACCTTGTGAGCCGACTCGCGAATTAGCTTTGCAGCCAATTTCCCAAACAACCATCCAACTTGGTATTGCAGCCTGACTCTCCACGATGCCTATCCGCAAGTCAAGAAAGCGCGCCACAAGACAGCGTACCGTCCATCTGGTTCATGAAATTCCAGGCGCCAATGAAGAAAACCAACTGATCACTGACTGTTCTACTTTCTCTGAAGTCTCGCTCGGTCAATCTGATGCACGATCTGCCGATGAACAATCTTCCAATGCAATCACGTACGCCACTCAACCCATCCCAAGTCAAGGCTGGTATTACAACCCAAGACAGGTGAAAATACTGTCATTGTGGTGTTTCTTCCTTCTTATCCTTACTTCACCTTTGTGGAGAGGTTATGAACCAGACGTCGAATTTTTCCGCCCTCATGAAGCGGTCATCAGCATCACTCGTCGCCTCATGTTACTCCCAAGGTCGCTTTGCTTTTCGGATAGCCTCAATGACCCCTTGGTGAAGACCGTGGATCCTTCCCCGCCAAATCTCCCAATGCCACGCCAAACACTCAGTCACATTACCCTCGAGCTGTCCAGAGATGTAGTCCGCGATATTCAGTTCCTCATGCAACTCTACCAGGACGACCTGACACGCAATTTTAGCCGCGAGTTTGGATTCGAGTATGCTCACTGGCAACTGGCTAATCAAAGTCTCGAAGAGCCACTGCGACTTCAAAGTCGCATATCGGAACAGCATCTTACAATAGCCGCCATGTGGTCAAGGCTTATAGATGAAGCTCAATGGGAATGGATAGGCTCGTCCTCCAACATCCTCACGGTTGCTGACTTCTTTTCCCATTTGAAGAAAAATTATCCGCCGTACGAAGAAGATTTTTTTATGATCAACTACACGCGGCTACGAGAGGGAGGGTACGTCAAAAATGGTCGGTTCCATCCACATAAGCCTGTACCTTCAGAAATGGGCCATGTCCCATTGATGATGCTTCAAACTTACCGCAGATGGTCCAACGGCTTGGGATCAGTGCATGACGCGTGGGGCTATCTGAACAAGTGCAAGACTGCCGACCTTGGTCTCGGCGCTTCCAACCACCTGACCATTTCACCAACCTGCTGGTTGATGCAGGACTTGGCCCATAGCCGTACTCTGACTGAACGGGTAGCATGGTTACAGGAGCGTTTCATAGAATGGAGTGACGCAGCTCTGGCTGCAGGGATCTCGATGGATTCTGAGGATCTTTTGTTCGGAGAACCAGCTCTTGCAACATTGGCTCGACAGTCCATCAATCTTATTCACACATCTTCACGACTCATCGAGATTGCTCGAGCTTTATCGACTGCAAATCTCCCAGATGAGGTTGCAAGCGATCGAGGCGGTCGATCTTGGTGGGAACATTTTTTGGACCTGGTAATTGAGCTGCCGCCTTCTCCTCGACACGAGGCCCAGAGGGGGCTATCAGAGAGCGCAGACCGACTATCACGCATGATCGACAACTACTTGGCACCTAATACAGATATCGTTTTCGGTAGTCTTGTCGAATATTGCATGATCATTCGTGATCTCGATAAGTTCAAGGCTGTGGTGGAGGAAGGCTGGGTAAAAAAGGGAGCCTACAGCATGACGGGCCAGCAATGGGTGATCATCAAGGTGCCTCTTCTCATCGAACAGTGGCGTGGGCTTAGAAGCTTCAATTGGTGGGCGCAACAGATCGGAAAACCATTGATGACCAGCATGTTTTATGAATGGAGGGTTCACGAAGCAAGAAGTAACTCTTAGGCACCAAAACGCGAATTTGATGATAGAAGGAGCCCAGAGGTAGGAAGTTAGGAGAATCAGGTCAACTGTCGGCAGGATGACGTGCAATACATCGCGATTGTATTTCTAAGTAGTTGTGAGGAAGTTCGACAATTGAGTTGCACTCTGTGCCATGACCACATGTATTCTTGAATTTCTTCAAAAGCGTCCATGTAATTCTGAAAAACTAAAGTGCGTGCCGCAAAGAATTAGATGCCATGCACCGCTGCGGCATCCTCATAGCGGTTTTGCAGGGTGTGGCTACGGAGGTAACAGTGGGGGGGGGGGGGGGGGGGCAAACATTGGTGAGACATGGATGCCAACCTTCACGCTCCATAGGAATGTATCGGATCCC